>JAXMNL010001188.1:0-13370 GCA_035128595.1 Eptatretus atami
TTAAGGAACCATTTGTGCCCCTGAAAAGGGGTCTAGATCATGTATTCTAGGTACCGGCTTGAAAAACCAATTAGAATCATAGTCTGGGTTTTCCCTGAGTACGAAATGACCCAGGACGTTTAGTGGTGGACACCCCCTGGCAGACGCCTCACCCCTGCAGCAGGTGCTCTAGATCACTATATTGTGCCAATGAAATCGTGGGGTGACCGAAATGTCCATGAGCAGACGTTTTTCGGTGGGAGAACCACTCGGGTAATCAAAGACATAGCCACATCATCTCTAGTTCAACTATCAAGTACAGGATATAATCATAATTTGCAAAGCGACTGGCATCTGTAACTGTATGCTGCCAGTTAAAGGGCCACACCCGCGAAAAAAAAATACTCAAACCACTGAATGCATAACACCTCTACCCTATCGAAGTAAATTAGCAAGAAAATATCGACGAAATATCGCGAATTTTGAATGACATTCCCATATTGTTTTTTGTAAACAATTACGATTACAGAATGGTGTAACTTTATGGGTGTATGTGGGCTATTTATATCTTTGCTGTAACTGTTTATGACAACTCTCAAGTCATGCAATACACGTAGCTGTTGTCTAAACCGCGTTCTACTGCGGCTGTCTCATCACCATATAACACGCTAGTCTCCTCTGTCATCAACACTCACTCACAGTCCACTTACTGTCTTCGTAAACTCTCACCTAATTACCATGAGCTCACTACTGTCTATATCAACTCTCACTATATAATACATAGCTCACTGCTTCTATATCAACTCTACTTATGATACATAGCTCACTGCTGTCTATATCAACTCTCACTCTTATTACATAGCTCACATCTGTTCTGGTCTATTCAACTCTCACTTATAATACATAGCTTCCCACTGCTGTTATATCATCAAACTTATATTACAGCCACAGTGGCATGTGTCTCTACTTGTCACATAGGTATACATAGCGCGCTGCTGTTTTCTGTCACTCTCCTTATAATACATAGCACACTGCCTATCTCTGTTTAACTATGACTTATAATATGTAGCAACTGCTGTATCTGGTTAACCTTCGCCGCCACTGTCTCTGTAAAATCTCGGTTATTGCAAACTTCGTCGAATCAATTCTGTCTCGCTTATCTTCCTCGCTCCATGTCGTGGCGGTGGCGTCTTCCGAACATCGTTATCTCAGTGTCGGCAGTGTGATGAGTCGCTGACACGTTGGTGTTGTCTCGAAAAGCAGATCGACTGCACTTTCGCGGTCCAAAACCATTCTGGAACGAGAATTCACCCCCGTCGCCATCCGTAGTCCAGAGGAGGATCCAGGCCCTGTGCTGGTTTGCCGTCGTGGCACGACCCCACAAGCATGCTGACGTAGTTGTGTGCGTGCAATCTTCTTTGCCACGACTTTTCTGGCAGGGTGGAGGAGGGCGCAGTCGATCTGCCTTCACGTTCACCAGGGCGATATCTGCAGTGAAAAAGAATGCATGAAAAAGTGTCCTCCGATGAATCAGATACGGCGTCGTTACAAAAATACTTTACGCGGGCAATAAAGTAAACCAAGTAGAACATCAAGCTTTACTGACCTGATTGATCTGCCGGCATTGCATAATTTGGCCATGTCTCGGCCTCATTGAATGTCGACCTGACCCTCTGTCCGCTACACTACGCAGGTGTACTCCTGTATAGGTAGGCTCCATCTGCGTTTGTCTGCGTACTGATGTTTCGGAATGCCTTTGATGAACCGGCCGGAACTGTCCTTCATGAGGATCTCAACGGCCCAACCTTTCCTTACGGGAGAATTGCCGTGCGTGAAGTCTGTTCCAGTAAGACGTTGGGGTGGCAATGATTTGCCATGACAGTCCAGGTTGCATGGCTTCCAAAGCCTACATTTGATTTCAGATCGATGTATCGGCGATTGTTTGGGCAACGGCCACAGTCCATGATCACTGTTGGTCCCTGCGTACCGCTCTCTAACATGTCTTCCAGCATGTATGAATAAGGATGGCCCATACATCTGTATTCTTGATGCTCTGACCACATACATCCAGCAACATTACTGGCATGAAATGCGATCAGAGTATCCGCTTGCTTGGGTTTCCTTGAAGGTGCTTGGACGATCGACAGCGATACATCTTCTGTGCATTGGTAGATGTAGCGACAGCAGTTATCCACCGATGCGACACAATCAATATCATTCCCCCAAGACGGGCCCATATTGCTTCTTCCCCATTCTTCCGAGGACAACGCCCAAGCAATTGGTCTTTGAAGTTACCATCTTCAGCAATTGCTGGCCACTTTGCGAATACTTGTAAGGGGCCGCTGATGACGAACGGACGATCTCTGCGCCCCCGTAACCTCCGCTCATTTCCTTGATAGACGATCTGTCGTATGTACGACAGGACGTGTATTCGACACCCGGGTGGAAACAACTTGATCAGAAGACTCCTTGCCATCGCACCGTACGTTGCGCGGTTTGTAAACTGGAGAGGAATGCATGCAAGAAGTAGACCACCATTCACCAGTGTTACGTCAACGGGAGGGAGATCGGATGGGTGTAAACCATCTTTGAGCGTTTCCAAATTTTATGCCAGAAGTTTGGCCTTGCACATTTTCAGCGTGTGGCCGTCAAAAGTTGTGCAATTGCAAGTGGGTACTGCGTTACAGAAATGTCATACGTTTTGTCTCAAGTCGATCAGGTTTGCTGGGATATGATCACGACATGCGGCTGAACAGTATCTCAACCCCCTCTGGTCGTTTGCTTTCCCGCTGCGGTCGATGTTTCGTTTTCGTTTAGTGTTTTCAGCAGCAAAATTCTGGACTTTGCCTTCCTCGACACGCGCCTTAGGAGACGCCCATCGTCTTTCCTGACATTCTTTTTCGGAATTTCTCATTGAATTCCTTTCCTCAGTGTCATGTTTTCAAGCGATACGTTTTAGGTTTCCGGATCCGTAGCTTTCCCTGTCGCAATGTTTCTATGAGCGATTCTGACTACATGCTGTGGCGCAGAATGGGTCACCATGCTTCGGTCAAGCGTCTGTCAGTGCATCCATACTTTCGTTGTCCTTTCCGTATCCTGCAGCAGCGAGTTGAGCCGCAGGTGACTCCGTCGCTCTCCCAAGCCAGACAATCGTCACAATTCCTTACGGCCATGCCTCGTTGTGTGGTTGTAATGCACCAGCGTCGCGACTGCTTTCTCAGGATTCCTGAAGGCCACTATACCGTCTCATTGGCGATTGCAGCATTCCCTGTTAACTGTCTGCTCAAGACATATGTCGATGCGCCGTTCCGTGAGAAATGTTTTTTAGATGCGACGGAGGGAGAAAGCTGGCCGCGTTCAAGAATTGCACGGAACTGTTGGTCGCGTTGTGCAGCTTTGTCGAGGAAAGCGTACCCCAGTGGGCCGCTAATTCTGTCTGTGAAGCCGAAGAATATGTCGACGAGGTGTAGCAAGACGGCGAGGTACCACTGACATGCGTTTTTGTTCGACAGCGCGCTGCAGTCCCGATACGACTCGGTACTATTGAAGACATACGTGTGTCCAGAATGTTGCCATTGGACCAAAGACGTCCATCCATTCGTTCATGGAAGGTTTCCTATTGCCTCATGTGATCCTGAATGATGGGATGCTCTCTAATATAGCGTTTCGAGGTTATCGCTCTTGTAGGCTACTGTCGAGGGATTGCTTCGGACTTCATCCCGATGCGTTCCTGACTCACTGAGTGACGGAATTGGTCGTACAGTTTCTTTCCAATACGTTGCAAGGAATTTCATGAACTCGTGTACATCGATTATAAAACTTTCGCGGATGGAATCCCATCAGCGAACTTCGGCATACACCCGACTCTACCAACAAATTTATTCCGCTCCCGATTCCTTGATGCATACGTGCGAGAGCACCGACAGCGCAAATTCAACGTGAAATTACCGAGAAGGATTAGCAGATTTATCAAACAGTGGGCGTCAAACCAGCTTGAATAGGAATACGCCTTCAGGCTCAGCAGATCGCACGTTACTATGCCGTATTCCTGATTTGCTTCAGGGACGCTAACATTTAAACTCTGACCATTGTCTCCCAGACGCATCTTTGTGTTGGTGGTTTGGCGATGGATCCATGTAACAAATCTTGTGCAGTGGAAGTTTGTCTGTCACAACAATGAGATAGTTAAACCATTGAAAGAGGCATCGACTTAACGCGTGACTAGGAACCAGAACATGTCAATAGGTCGTAAACCATGACAATTCCTTCGGTCACTCACGTCGGCTCGATGAAGATATGAACTTTGTGTGTTCAGAGGCGTCCGGTACGGTGGAATCTCCCGTTCTTCTCCACAAAACTTCGCCGGTCTTTCATCACGTATATTGGGCTGATGTTGTTTTGCTCGTTCTCAATCGCGCTTGATTTGGTGCATATTTCCAACGTTGCGTGCAGCGTGTTCTTCCCGTCCAACGTTTCGATATTGACGTCATAGTTGTGTCCCACGCGAGGCCCGTTCCAAGTCAGCTTTCAATGACAGGCCTCAGGAGGTATCGCAGTTTTCTTTCTGATGCGGAAACGCCTCTCTGTTTCCAGTCGTTTCACCTCATCATAGCTAGTTGAATGGCCGTTGACGATTTGCATTTGAAAGCCGCCAGTTTTGATCTGTTAGTGTTCCTAGGCCCGAGACCGAGACGGTCTGTTTCCAAGGACGATCGAGCCTTTTGGAAGTAGTATTATACACCGCATCAGAGGACATCGCTAACACCTTTTCGTTCGATGTTTTCGTTCTCGTTCTGCTCACGTAGCCGCAGATCATAGTTTTGAAGACAAAGGATGGATCCGGGTATCCCACTGACAGGTTTTCAAATGTGTGTAGTGTCGTGGGTGTAGGCATTTTTACATTGTTGGCATCGACAGGATTAGGGATCGTAGATATATGAGTGGTTGCACGGAATCTTGTCGTGATGTTCAAAATTTCTTCGCGATCTTCGTGGAAGCTGACTCGCGCATCATTTTCAGACATTGCCGATTTGACATTAAAATTACCCTGACGCTTGTCGTAGAGAGAGATAGATATCTCGCACTAATCGGTCTTTGATTTGTGCTCATAACGTCTGACTGAGAATTCTTCAATGCCTACATACGCACAGCCAAGTATTCCGCACGATATAGCTCGATTTAACGTACTGTGCCACATGCTCGACATTTTCGATCACTTCCGTTCTCAATTCAACCTTCTCATAGTTTCGAACTGTTTCCGCGATGAAGCTTCCGACCAGTACGTGGTGGTGGCAGATTGTTTCAACAGATTGGTCCGCTCCTTTGAAGAAAATCGACGACACGACTTGTGGTATTGCGCTTCCTTTGCTATAATATCTACCTCCGCCACGAAACACTGATTTCACTCGTTTCGTTGATGCTTTCGTTGGAGCTGCAGCAAATATTGCGTCACGACCATCTGCTGGAAACATCTCGGACAGTTTCTCGTCTACACCGTTCATTTCTTTCTCACTTTCCCCACAGAATAAACATTGTCCCCTTCAGTAATCCTTTTTCATCAGTAGCAGGTTAGGGAAAGTTCGTTGTCGCGTGTGGGTAATTTTGCCGTTAGCTCATGAACTGATGACCAGAAGATGACCGACGCTACAGCAGTGATGGTCTGTAACACTGTGTATGGTACACCGCTTCGCTTTCGTTCAACTCGTGTCAAAATTCTCAGATGTAGCATCGCTGTAGCAGTTCGGATGACATCTGCCTTCGAATTTCAGCACGCCTTTTTATGGAACCCCATAACTTGGAATCGAATCGGTTTTAACGGAACCGCTTCCGCTGGATCTTAATATGATACACACACTGGGAGACTGGTATCACCATTTCGGCTTGATCCGTTTCCTCCATATCGATATCTGGAAATCATCACATTTTCAATGTATTGGTAAATTCTCAAAAACATAGTTAAATTTATATCAAAGTCGTGAGACGGCGCGGAGGGATTTCGCAAAGGTGTCATTTCTAACAAAGTATATATCATAATAACTTAATGTGCTGAATAGCAATACAATAGTTTACAAATAAATCATTACGAAGCGTTTAAACGCCTGGTGCGTGCTTTCTTAGTGCGTCTCGTGCGATGACGTCATATTCTGCTGTCTACTCTCCATTGATAAAATTATCCGCCACGACACCAAAATGCAGACCGGCGTGTACTCATGGATTACTATCATTATATCAAAATATGAATATAAATAAAACACGTTCATAATGAACGGTTTTTTCAGTTACATTTGTTAATACACGCTGTATCCAGAAACAACTCACACGTGTGTCTAATGGTGGATGCAGTCCGTAAACAGTACATGGTATCGTAAATTCATTAAATCGTCATTTATACGCAATAATGGAAATTAAATATGACAAATGTAATACTTACTGTATCGTTATATTGCTTGAAATGATAAATTATATGCGAAGTTCCGTATTGTTCGAGAATTTTCGTCCGAAAACAAGATTCAACTGCTACTACTCATTATATATCGATGCGACGTAGGCCGCGTTGCCCGCCAGACTGAGATTATACCGCGCTCGACCTACATTTTCAAGGCGTGGGCAGCCGTTAAAGCCGTGGGATGCCAGGTCACCGTCGTATTTTTAGAAGCGTGCCACTTTCAGTTGCCAAGCAACGACATGCAACGAGCACGGCGAGGTGTCCACCAATCAGCCGAACTGCAGTCTCCGAAACCCGGTCTTTTCAAAAGACCATCAACTGGACTTTGCTTGTTTAAACAAAATCTGTCGGCACTTTTTAGGTCTAGAAAACAGTTTTAGACAATATAGACTTGGTTTCACAGCGAGCGGATCCATGATTTACGTGACGGGTGCGGGCAAAAGCACCTCAACTCCCCCATGACGTTCAGGGTCACCTAAGTGGTGCCTTAAGGGCGTCTGCCGGGGTTTTTTTCCACCAACTCAAAACGTCTGTCATGGGTTCTTTCGTACTCAGGAAACCAGACTATGATTCTTGAATTGGTTGTCGCGGTACCTAGAAACATGATCTAGACCCCTTTCAGCGGTCACAAAAGTGGTTCTTTAAGGGGTGTCCTGCCGGAGGGTTTCCACAATCAAAACGTCTGTCATTTGGTCATTTCGTACTCAGGGGACCCAGACTTATGATTCTGAATTGGTTCAGCCGGTAACCTAGAAATATGATCTAGACCTTTTCAGAGGTACCCTTTAAGGCGTCTGACCGGGGGGTTTCCACCACTCAAAATGTTCTGTCACGTGTCACTTCATATTTCGGGAATCATAACGCCACGATCTGAAATTGGTTCAGCGGTACCTAGAATACAGATCTAGACCTTTTCAGGGGTCACATATAAAGGCCCTGGGGCCACACCCACCTTACCAGGAATCCCGGCAGACGGTCAGTTTGAGAGTTAGTGCTGGGCCGTCCCAACATCCCATGGGGTGCAACATTCGGTACCTCGTCACATGAGATTCGATGCCCTGGCTCCCGGTATAAATTGCTGAACCCTGCTTCTCTCTCACCCGAATGGAGGAAAAACCCAGGAAACAAGGGAGGATAAAACCAATACTGTGGAACAGGTAAATGAACGAGCAAGGAGAAAGAAGTATATGGAGACTAAAATGAAAAATTAAAGGAAGGTAAAATTGGAAAGATTTGACTAAAAGTAGAGGAAACAATGACGTACTATGGTTGTGGAGAGGTATCTTATCAATTATATGTCAAACTAGCAGGGATACCCTGCCTCCGCACGGGAATCCTGTGGAAGACGGTGGATCTGAAGGAGTAATGTCACAGTTAATTGTAAAATTCTAGAGGCTTGTGCACCATTATTTTTTTTTTCATCACCACTATAATATTATATTTTCCCCACCATGTTATATGGCAGAAGACTCTAGTTCAAAAATGTTAAGATTTATTGCCGCATCAGATAAAAAAAAACCATAAATGCTCAACAATGTGGGCGCTTTTTCATGTCATCATTTGTGACTTAATTTATACGTCGGGCCATAACCCAGCCTGGCCCAGCGTATTGATTTATTTACGTCTGTTATCCTGGGGATAACGTCAAAATTATAACCGTGCTGAAGTAAGAATTGGTAGACGTGTATTATTGAAACGGCATACCTCTGAACGCCTCTGTCGCTTTTGCCGTGCGTGTGCAGTTCGAGAATTTCAAATTTGTTCGTTTCGCAGTGGCATAATGTTTCGGTTCAAAGCTGTTATAAACAGGAGGAGAATGTGTATGTTTAAAAAGTCAACGAATACGACATTTGTATTTCAAAAAACCCATAGCGTTTTTTAACCATGAGCCTTTTGTTAGATTAATTACGCCGGCGTACTATTCGAAAGCCATTTTTTTAAAATGAAATTGTATTTTTTTTTTATATATATAAGGTTAATATTGTTATTTTCATTTTCTATGGAAGCTACTTGGCGCATCCTGGAGCTTGAAGTTAGGGTCTATATGTGTGTAAAGTTTCATCAAGACGGTTCACTGGTCTAGGGAGCTGTATTGGTTACAAACAAACAGACAGACAGACAGACAGACAGAACAGAGGACTGCATTTATATAGTAGATGAGCAAATATATCAGCAGTAAGACGACTCTCTCTCTCTCTCTCTCTCTCTCTCTCTCTCTCTGCAGCTGACTCCGCTTGCCTGGCTCATTTCATGAGCAGAGTCGATCAGCAGTTACGTTGCCGTTGCGCGTGCAGTTCGAGAATTCAAATAACAGGAGGAGAATGTGTATGTTTTTAAAAAGTCAACGGAATACGACATTTTGTATTTCAAAAAAACCCTAGCGGTGTGTTTAAACCATGAAGCCTTTGTTATGATTAATACGCCGGCGACTATTCGAAAGCCATTGTTTTTTTCTAATGGAAATTTATTTATATATATATATATATGGTTTTTTATATATTATTTTTTTCATTTTTATGGAGGAGCCACTTAGCGCATCCTGGAGCTGAATGTTAGTTTATATATATATGTGATAAAAGTTTCATCAAATCGGTTCACTGGTCTAGGAGTTATTTCGTCACAAAAAAAAACAGGAACGGACAGACAGACACGGACAGAAGGACTGCCATTGTATATAGAGATATTAGAGGCTCTAACAGACAACAAAGTTTTACAGTCAATCCATATTAATATGAGAAGAAATTGTCTCGTGAAGAACATTAAAATGAACAGAAAGCATTCTATACCTGCACAGAAAACAAATCATACAAGGACAGAGTTGACCACTGAGAGATGAAAAATGGAATATGCATGTGATTGAGGATGCAGTAGAATGGCATCAGCTCTAATGACTACTTCACATCAGTGTTTATCACTTAGACTGAATAAAGCAACTTCACCAAGGAAGGTATTTACGATGCTGAGAGGAAGCATTGAATGACATGACTTTAGTCAAGATCAAGTTCTGAAGAAGCTGGTTACAGCCAAAACCACATCACGCACCAGACCCTGGAAGTATATTATTATATATTATATTATATATATATATATATATATAATATATTATAGATATACTTATATATATATATCCCAGGGGACTAAAACAAGTTTGCAATGTTGAGACCGCCAACCCCTGAGCATGATATTCATAAAGTCAATGACTCTTTGGTGACGTATCTGAAGGAGTGGGAGAAGATCGAATGTTATTCCAATGTACAAGGGAAAGGAGATAAGGGAACCGGGTCATTACAGGCCATGGAGTTTTTACTTTCAAGTAAAGTTAATGGAGTCAGTATTAGATTCACATCATGGAAAACATTCGACTGCTTTCAGCAGATAAAGACTCGCGGCATAGATTCCATGATGGACCACTCTTGCTAACCAACCTACACAGCCCCCTAACAACGGACGCCAACGTTGTCAGACGGAAATGAAAAACCCGTCATTCTTGTTTGTTACCAAAAACCAGCTAAAGTTGATGAAAAAGCGGCCCGAAATTGAAACCAACACGTAATTACAGGTCGCAATAGCATGATATAATGGGAAACCAACACGTTTATCCAAAAATCTAATGTCCAAAATCTAATCCAGAATCTAATGGGCATGATCCTTGACCATACCTAACCCCCCACCAAGTTTCGGTCGAAATTCCGCGAGGTTTGTTCCGTAAACTGTTCACAAACAAAACAAACAACAAACAACAAACAGAAAGGGGGTGAAAAACAGTATAACTCCATCCATCTTCGATGGGTTGAGGGTAAAAAATTCCCTTCAAACAGTGAATGTGGACGATATTGCGAAACAGTGCGGTGTTGCACCATCTCCAAGTTTCCAAGAGGAGTTGCTCTCTTCATCAAAGACTATTCCTCCGCTCCATGCACTGCCCTCACTCCCCCACACCCCCAGGAATACCTCTGCTCCGGTTCCCCTCCACTCCCACCCATGTTTTATATGTGTACTGTACCATCACCAAACATGATGACTCCATTCTACACCTCACTATCTGGAAACATGGAACAATTCTATCTTCTACATTTCCCAACCTCTCTCTTCCTCATATTTGGGCGACTTCAATGTCATCATGCCAGTTGGCTAGGTGTGGACCCTTCTCTCTCACCTGTCATGCACTTCAGGCAAAAGCTTTCTAGCGACTCATTGGGACTGACTCATCGGTCAACTTCCCGACCCGGATCTCAACCATTGGTACTCCACTCTTCGGATTCTAGATTTTGACAAATATCCCTGACAATATCTGCATTGCTCTTCCTCGCTCCAATTGGTTCTTCATTGACCATGTCCTTGTCAAAGTGGACATCGGACCACGCTATTATCAGAGATACCACTCACCGCCGTAGAGTCTGGCATTTCACTCAACCCAACTGGAGGGTCTCCAAGGAGCCATTTTTTTTTTCCAAAAAAAAAAAACTTTTATAACTGGTCTCTATCGCTACTTTCTCCAACATTAAACTCATCCTTGGGCGATTTTTTCAAGAAATTAATGCGATACGTCCGATCATAGAGACAGGCTTATTAGCCAGTACAGAGAATACAGCTGATCGAAATTAAATAAATCAAATGAAAGAATACCTTGGGGATACTAATTGTCCCAAAGGTGACGTGTAATTTCTTCAGAGACGCTATACACTGCTTCTCAAACTTTCAGAGGTTCATCAAGTGAGTGTCGGGAGTGTTTTAGGGCTGTCAGGGGCTGCTTTGTAAGTGAAGACCTTCAAAACAGCTGTACACCAGGGGCTGCTTTTTATGACTCCCAAACCCTCAAACATGGAAGGAAGATTCGAAGAACAATGGGAGAAAAATTCAGCATTTGTTGGGAATTGAGGGAGCATACGGCGTAATTTTGACTGAACTGAACGCTGCATAGGGAACTTTGCGGGTCACTCGTATAGTGCCTAGCCTTTGTAGCTTTTGAAAGCTAACATTAAATATCCCCGACCCCCTTCCCAGTGGGGATGTAGGAAGGTTTTTTAAGGCACCACAAAAAAAAATGTATTTTTTTTTCTTCACAAATGCCAGGGATTAGAACACCGGGTCATCGCCTGTGGTTACAGATGAATGAATAAACTTCATTCCAGAGATTCCTCGATAGTCGTGGTTGCGTTTTCCTCACAAGCTTGTTCTCCTGCTTTCTTGATAACTGCTTTGGTGTATTATATATTGTTCCCTGTAAGGGGGGGGGGTAAGATTTACCTCTAGAGACAGTTATAAATGTATTAGAGTGTATGGTCCATGTACGAGGTAGTTAGCCCATCTCGATTGATTAAGTAAGGAAATTGTAACTTAAGAAATTGTCTGTTTAAATACTCACCTACCGAAGGGTGGTGCTTTTGTTATATTAGTTAGGAATTTAAGGGTAAGGATCGTACGTAAACTCTTGTTATGTCCACCGCCTGGGCGCTCAAAGGTGAGGCCTCAGCAAGAGAGAAGTGCGAGCCTTACGGGATGCCTCCGGAGTCTCCCATCCCCAAGGGGTGGACGTTTTGGGCCCTCTCGGAGGAGCTCGAGAGAGCCAGGTTGGGGCGTTGAGAATACCCGAGGGGGAAACAGTTGCGGATTGGCCAAAAAGAGAGTGAATCGAGTGGAGAGGAAACAGTTACTCTGCCTGCTGCGCCTGCTGCCTTTCTCATGTTCTTGCCATTGCCTTGTCCTACTTCGTCGTCCCTGGTTCTTTCCTGCTCGTGTGTCTTCACTCGCCCAGTCACGGTGTTCATCACTGCTCATGCTCCTGTTTGTCTCTTCCAAGCCGTGGACCTAGCTGCCTCACGCCCACCAGCTGGACTAAGCCCACCTGTCCATCGTTCCCTTTCCGTCTGTGAACAATTCTGGTGTGTGGTGCCATAGGTTTTTATTGTGTCATTGCATATAATTATTTTTATTATCATTCCATCTCCCCTTCTTCCCACTTCAACCGTCATCTTCCAACAGTCATGATGGACATCCGCTTTTATTTTTAAAGAAATTAAACCCATTGGTTTTAAAAGAAGTAAAGAACCCTCGTGTGCTTGCTGGATTCCCACGACATGCAAAGGCCTCCGTTGTTTGAAGCAGCTCCAAGGAGGTAAAAAGCCAGTCCGGTCATTCCGTGCAGTGGTTGGTCTTGAATAGGTCGTGGGACACAATATAATATATCGAAGTATCAAACATTTTTTTTAAATGCATGAGGATGTTGGATGTTACTCTTCGAAAAGTAGTAAACAAGGGTTGGGATGAATCAGTTGGTCACGAGAAAAATGATAGTGATACTGTTTCATATTTATTTGGTTTTTCTTGCAAAAGCATTTGAAATGTGAGGAAAATTAAAAAGGGATGCATCGGTTTTGTGGTGAAATGAATCCTTCCCTGCATCTTTCTTTGAATAATGGTTGCCCCTATAAAAGACAAAGTTATATCCTACACACGCACACACACTATCTTTTACCAGGACAACCATTCAAAGAAAGTTGTAAGGGACAGTTTCACGTGATCATTTCTTGTGACCATACCTTCCTTGTTTACATACTTTTTGGAGATATAGGTACAGAAGGGGAATTTGAAGTCGAGTGTACAATCGTTGCTGAAGCTAATTTAGTGACTAAATTGATGTAACAGTAATTTCTGGTTCTAAAGTGTTTTGCCAAGGCTATTTCATCATTTGTGCTTTATATACACACAACCCTGATAATATTCCACTATTGACCACACACACATACAGAGACGTGACAGAAGTAAATAGACACCTTAAATTTCTTCATTTCATCCGTATAACGCAGTTTTAATCAGTGATTTGAACTAATATTCGACTATTTCTTTGCAGAAACGAGTTCCTGGGTCTCGTATGACAAATAACTACGCCTCAAACTCAGGGAGCACACAAACTTTCCAATTTTCAAAGAGGACGAATTGTTGGCCA
>JAXMNL010001189.1:3423-22341 GCA_035128595.1 Eptatretus atami
ACACCCCCAGGAATACCTCTGGCTACGGCTTCCCCTTCACTCCTCCATCATGTTTATATGTGTGTTGTTCCGTCCACCAAACAGTGATGACTCAATTTATATCTCGCTCTCCGAAAACATGGACCAACTTCCAATTTCCTGGTTCTCTATCATGTGTGTTGAAATTTTCATGGAGCTGCCTCTGTAAAAGTACAAAACGATTTGCGGAAAAACAATCATTTTACACGGCCTGTCATACGAAGTGTTTTCCACTGTCAGGAGCCTCTTAAATTGGGTTAAGGAATGCGGGATAGGGAAGCGTGAAATTTAGCATGCCATTCTAACATACATGTAGTACCATGGTTGGCAAAGCAGAAGCCTCTAGTGATTGATTTCAAAAGTTAGAGTTCTGGTCTGGATGTGCATAAATGATGGTATTCAGACCCCTAAAAATTGACACATTTTCACTTCATATCTTGACAAATATAGTAGCTGCAAAGAACGGAGTGAAACATGTTCTAGAGGTTCAAAGGAGAGTTTCTATTCATGTGTTAAAATTTCATGGAGCTGCCTCTCTAAAGATTTGAAAATATGCGGGGAAAAATCAAATCATTTTAGACAATCTGTCATATGAACTGTGTTTTTCCACTTACAGGAGCCTGTAATAGATCGGCCTGAGAAAGGGTGTAGGAAGCTGAAATTTTTTGACGTGCAAGTCCTAGGCAGGATTAGGTCAGAATGTGTGAGGCCTAAACGATTGGTCTTGTTAATTTTGAAATGGCTTTCTAGCGTGGAAAAAAAAAAAAAAAAAAAAAAAAAAAAAAAAAAGTTATTTCAAAAATGTGGTGTTCAGACCCCTACAACGGGACACATGTGTCCTCATATTCGTTGACCAATAATAGTAACTACAAGAATGCTAGTGAACACTTCTAGATTCGAAGGAAGTCTTATGTCATTGTTAAAGTTTCATGGGAGCTGCCTCTTAAAATAAAACAAGAAGGATAGTATACAGATTGTGCTACTACATGGAAATACAGCATCTGTTATGCCATGGCACCATTTAGAATGACCAACGTGTTTATGTCGCTCACACACCGTCCTCTACAGTTCTGTAGCCGTATGTACCAAAATAATGAAACGTGAAAGTTTGAAAACTTTGGGAGTTCGCAGTGCGAACAGGAACGGGACGGCCGACGGACAGACAGACAACAGAGGACGGACGGACGGACGACCGTATCACTAAATACGCCCGCCTCCAAAAAAAAGCCACCCGCCTGCCAGCCCGATATATATATATATGATTATATATATTATATATATTATATTATATAATAATATATATATTCATATATATATATCGTGGTATAAAAATGCGATCACATTGTTCCGTTGTGGTGTTTTGAAATAAAGTGAGTGTGTTAAATAATGGAAACATAATGTCTCCAGTCTCCTTGAAGATTTCGAATAAAATAGATTCCAAACCATGAATTTTTGACGGAGTTTTTACTCTTGCGTTCGTTCGTTCTTGTGCACCGCAACCCGAACCAGAAGATGAGCACTCATGGGATGAGTTTGCGACCTCTGCTGCTGGTCGTCGTGGATCTACTTACAACTAGACAGGAGATGGTTAATTACACAGATTACCTAGTTACCGACCCACTGCTAGCAGTTGTGGAGCGAAGTGTACCTTGCCAAGCAGGTGAGTCAGCAATATCACCCAAACCTTAACGAATAGAAATTTGATCGTGTGATCAAATTGCTTGAGGAGATCAATGATGGATCACCTTGCTATACGTGAGCTGTCGTGAATCTTTGGAGTTTTTCAGGCAGCATTTCAAACAGAATGTGGAAGGATGCATTCCAAATCCCGTAGCCTCTTCTGCAGAAGGGACTCTGGAGAACCCTGACAATCTCCAGGGAAGCCGTAGCACAGTGAGCGCGAAAAAGGCACAGGCATGCAGAGGTGCCACGACTACTGACGGTGTGACACTTTAGAAAGATACACGGAGGAAACAAATAACCGGAGCCTGAATCGACAAAACTCTCAAGAGGACGAATCAAGCTAAGCTCGGATTTGAGTTCAAATCACAAATGGTGCAGACCCCTCGGGAAAGGTATCTAGAAACAGATGGGTGAGAGCTAGAATATTGACGCTTCTTCCAGCAGTGTGTTCACAGATGAGGACTTATGTAATGTACCCATAATGTGGGAGCAGGCACTTTGAAGGCCCTGAGTTGGTTGCTGTTCCCCAAACATCCACAGGGACAGTTTAGAAAAAAGGCTTCGCGGGCCCGAAAGAGCTCAAAGTTTTGCAGGACGACTGTATTCATCCAGATGTTTGAAGGGAGGAGAGCTCATTCATGCAGAACCTCCCACTGTTGATCTTCAAAAGTCTTTGATGAAGAGTTCCTTCCCCACAGATTGGAAAATGGCGATACCTATCACCACCCATTCATAAGACAGGAAGCAGCAAAGCTCCTGAGAACTTACTGCCCTGGAAGTTTGACATCAATGGTTGGTTAAAGTGCTGAAGGTGGGGGGGGGGGGGGATATAATCAGAGGATGGCAGATACGCACGTGATGAGCCCACAACCTCTTCACAGGACGGTTCAGCATGTTTTTCGGACCTAGAAGATCGTGCACGTCACAAGTGTCACGTGCTGTACGACGGAGACAGTAGATGGAATATTTTCTGTTCAGACTTCGGCGAAGCGTTTGATTGCTGTTTCCACACAGATATGTTAATGGAGCTTGCATTCAATGGTATCGGAGGACAGACTCCTATCCCTCGGATTGGAGCATTTTCACAAGAAGGCTTCAAAGGTTACGATTAACGGAGTCGAGCTCAAGCTGGGAGTCCTGTAAAAGGTGTCTTCCAGGGTCGTGTTACTCGGACCCCTTTTGTTTCTAATCTCTAGTAACATCGGCCACAAGTTGATCAATAACTTTGATGACATTTTTGCTGATGACACGAAAATGATGGGTCCAGTTAACAATCAGGATCAAGCGCGTGCTTTCAAGGTTGATTTAAAACGAAGATTAGCGAAATGTCCACCACCTCGAAACTCCCCTTCAATGAACCAACTCAAGGTCCTGCATGTGGAAGGTAAAATAGTAGAGTGAGACCACATGAGTGACGGTTCACTATTCAGGCTGGTCCAAACAGAGAAAACTTGAGTAGTTGTGACTGATGACGGACTTAACTTCGATCAGGATACTCAAATCGATCTCAAAGGATAATTATCAGACGCTCGGGATCATAAAGGACCTTCTCACACTGAACAATGAACGGACACTCGGTAGAGGCCGCACACTCCGCCAGGCTGAATAGTTCACCCTTTATATCAACAGGATAGGAGTACCTGGATCCGGATCTGAACCAAATGGATCAATTTTCGTACTCCATCAACACACAACGGTCCACGACATTTCGTAGGAATTCCTTCACAAGCGTTTGAGATATCCTGCTATAGAAACCAGACAGGAGTGAAGACATAAAACCTGTAACACCAGGGTCGATGGCAAATGTCCTTTTCTTCGATAAAAGTCCCTTCAATCCTTGTGGTCCGCCGTCATCACTCTCCTTTGATTCACACTCACACAGGATACACAATGACTACATGGACATTGAATTAATTAGGGCGATTCTTCTGATCCCGCCAAACGCAGATGCCCGATTTCTCGGATTTCACGCCAAAACGCAGACTGGCCCGATTTTGCTCGGATGTGTCCGCCAAAACACAGACTGGCCCGATTTCTCGGGATTCCCGCCAAAACACAGACTTGGCCCGATGTCTCTCGGGATTTTCCCGCCGAAAACGCAGACTGGGCCCGTTTTCTCGGATTACGCCAAATCGCAGACTGGCCGATTTTCCGGATTACCGCCAAAACGTAGATGGCCCGATGTGTCTCGGATTACGCCAAAACACAGCGGGCCCGATTCTCGGACCCGGCAAAAGCACAGACTGGCCCGATTCTCGGATCTCCGCCAAAACACAGACTGGCCCGATGTCTCGGATTCCGCCAAACGCTCAGGAACTGGCCCGATGTTGCTTCGGAATTCCGCCAAAACACAGACTGGCCCGATTTCTCGGATCCCGCACGAAACACAGACTGGCCCGATCATTTGCGTTCGACTGAAAACTCTTCTGCCACTTGTCATGTGCTCCCCGTTCGAATACGTCAAACATCCACATCAAGCCCGTCGTATGAAGCGACTCAAACGGTTTTTACATGAGTTTAACCGACGAACTTCACTCGATCATCAACGGCAGGTGGAGAAACGTTTCTCGGCCGATTTCAAACAGGCTGATCAGTGCGCTAGCGCGAACCACAGTGATTCTTTTGTTTAAAACTTGTGATAATCTGTGAGTTTTTCACATTGTGTTTCCTTGGCCTTACCCTTCTCCCCGTTTGTGTTCGTGATCGTGTTTATTCGTATTTCTCCCTTTTAAACATCGTTCTTGATTTTCTCCTTCTCCCTTCCCTGTAACCCAGAACTACACCCTCTGATTTTCGTCGACAAAAAACGAATTTTCCTCACGATTATTCCCGGACCCGCCACGTCACTTCTGTACGAACTCTTCTTCCCTTCCTTCTGCGATCTCCATCGGACTTTTGTCGACCCACCTTCACGATGTTCTTCAACGTTTCCATGACCAAATCTTACGTCATCTGAAAAAAAAACTTTGCTCTTTAACCTCTCACGTGACACCTCCCGAACCACGTGTTTCCCTCCACCTCTTCTTCTTTCCTATTAACTTCGACGAACGACCAAACTTCCTTCTGGTTTGCCGACCCAAATTCACCAAACACGGACGATTTATCACCTTTACCTTTTTCCCTATCTATAATCAAAAATAAAATAAAGTCACGTCTCTAAACGGTATACAACTTCTCTTTCACCCACGTGGTTCTCGTATATTGTATTCTGCATTCATACTCTTCTTCTTCTTTCAAAACACTGTTTAATTCGACCTTTCTTCATCCCGAGTCCAACACGTCCCACTGTTATGTTTCTTTTTCTTTCTACTTCATTAACAGTGTGGGACCTCAATATCATAGGGGCCTTCACCCAACCTTACAGATCTCTCCAGACAAGTTGCCACTGACAAACAGACATAATCTGCCCAAACCAGACAAGCTTCCTCCTCCAAGAGTCTCGTGACTCCGAGTATCTTCCACTTGCGTTACTCCCTCCTCCAGTTATGACAGACCTGAGCCTCATCCTGGTGGCAGAGTTGCTTCTTTCATCAAAGACGATTCTCCACCCGACGCAAACTGCACTTTCTCCCACACCCCCAAAGAATACCTTGCTGCGGCTTCCCCTTCACTCACCTGTGTTTATATGTGTGTTGTTCCTCCACCAATAGTTGATGACTCATTTATTATCTCCGCTCTCCGAAACACGGACAACTTCCATTTCCTGAAAATATACTTGCTGAGTTTCCTCTGCTTCAATGGGTTCGTTCTGATCCACATCTTGTCAAAGTGGACATTCTTTCTGGTGTCTGCGAGAACCGACGCAGCACTTTTCGAATCTGGCATTTCACTCAGGCGACTGGCAGGGCTCAAGCGCTTTCAAGGACTAGGACTGGTCTCCATCTCACTTCCTCTGACGATCAAGAATTATTGCCAAGAACTGCTCTCTCTCTCATCTCCTCTCTGCCTCTCTACTGTTGCCAGATTCTATCCCTCTCTCTTCAGTATCCTTACGACGAAATCCTTCATGTATACACTGAAGGGTTGTCGAGGAGTTGTCCTGAAACAACTCCCTTCACCTTCATAGAAGCAAATCTAACTGAGGGTATCACAGTTCCTTCCAACAAAACTCGCGAACAACTGTTATCTACCCCAGGGAGAGCGCAGAACAACTCGAAAGCTCGAAGTCTGAACTCTCAAACCTGTCTCCTCCTCCATATCCTGGAGGTGGTCGAGTTAGGGTCTGTTTCTGGTGTTGTTCCCCTCCTACCTCAATGCCGCACAGCTGAGTACCGCCGTGAAAAGTGATGTCTCATCTACTGATGTGTTTTTTCCAAATCTGTGTGTTTCTAAACCCATCGCTTTCGTTCCCACCTACCCAGTCGGCACCAACTGTCCCTGGAATCATATCTGTCCCATTTCTCCTGATGAATGGTGATGAGCTCCTGCAAAGTCGACTCAGATTTTCTGCAACGGTTTCGACGCCTTCAGCCCACGTGTCCTTAGAACAGACTTTCTGCTGCTTTTGCTCACCCTCTCTCTGTTCTAAGTTCACCCTCTCATTTGCTCAAGTTGTCATTCTGGCATTCTGCTTTGAAATGCAGCAAACATTACTGCCCTGCATAAAAGACGCGTTGCAAAAACAGCTCACACAACGACACACGCGACCCAATCAGCCTTTCCGCCCATCCAAGCACCCCCAGCCCAATCGATCAGAAAGTCTTTGGAATCGCATCATCGCTTCAGACATTTAAATGCTTCTTTCTTTCATTGGCTTATTGGGATCAGATCAGGTCACCGACCTGATATGCTGCTCTTCTGTTCCACAAGGACGGAGGTTCCTCAATGTACCCGACATTAAATCAGAGCATACTTGGACATATCACGTGATGGCTTCGATACGCCTTCTGGCACCCTGCCCTGTTCACCAAACGTCTCTTCCGTATGGTTGATGCCAAGGCCATCTCACTTCATGGCTGCAACTTCTCTTTCTGTCGCAGGCAAGGTGTGGCCCTCAATGTGAGTTTTCTCTCCCTCTTCCTGTCCAGGGCTGAGTTCCTTCCAACGGCAGTCTGTCCGGCCTTGTTCTTTTTCTGGTTTTCATTCGATGGTCTCTCTTGAATTCCAGAAAATCCTCTTTATTCTTTGCTGAGGACTCCACCTCTGCCGTACCACCGTCATCCCTCACATCGGATGCAGCAGCTTTTCGCTCTCTGCAATCGGATAAAATCACAAGCTTGGTCCCAAACACTGTGAAATATGTCTTTCAACCTGATAATCCTCACATCAATGTCTTTCGAAGGTTCTGAACTGCCCCCCCCACCCCCCAGTCGTACTTTCTCAACAATTCCTCTGGAAGAGAGTCCTTTCGTTCAAGCTTCTGGTCTCACCTATCTACCATGATCAATTTCCTGGGGAAAGCCACATTCCAAACGGCCCTCAGAAAGCCATTTTCACCGAACTGGGCATTCCTCCATCGTGCAAAGTCGTTCTCGAGCGACACCGATGAGCTCCTGCCATGTACCAAGCTTTTGTCCGCCTGATGGTAGTACTCTATGCCGCCTGGGCTGGTCGCTCCTGCCTTCTCACCTTTCTCACTTCACCGCTGTGGAAACTCGGATTTGGATCATTGGTATCTCCCACGTGAGGCTAGCTTGCTTTTCACTGAGGCAGGTCGGTGGCCTGCCTTCTACCGTCTGCTCTTCAGGGCTGCGCCCCCCCTTCGTTTAGATATGCCCCCTCATATCACAGGGTCGATCAAGGGTCCTCCTCAACCATCTTCAGACCATCATTTACCAGTCTTGTTCAAACTTGGCGCACTGATAATGAGAATGATGCTTACATAATAATTTCATATTTTTTCGAGATCAGATCCAAGATGGTGACTTGGCAGACATTTCGTTACTTAATGGTGTCCCGGCATTTTTCTTGGATTTCATCAGACATAAATAAATAATAAAATATAGACATAAACAATATATAAAATGTTTTGCACTTCTGTGTGATTGCAGTTTGTTCTCGATCCCGCAAAATATGATGAATTGACCATTCTGGCGAAATCTGCATTTTATTTTTATTTTTTTTATTTTGTTACCTTGTTCGAGGCTTCGTATGAGAGCTAACACACAACGCACAAGCAAGGGGGCATGAGACAAGACGGGCGGGATGTGAGATTAGAGGAGGATGGAGGAAAGGAAGCAGTGGACATAAGGAGGTACGAATTGGACAAAACATGTGGAGGCAAACGACACATTAGGTCTTGATGCTGGAGGGAGGAATGGGAGGGGAGCGGGGACATGGAAGAGAAAAGAGACATTACGGGCACTTTTCAGGAAGGAAAGGAGGGAATTGAAGGGAAGTGGCTTGGGTGGATTTTGGGGTAGAAAGATCGAGGATTTGGATGGGGATGATAATATTGGTGTTTTGAACAGCTGTTGAAAGCCTGGAGGGAAGAATGGGAAAGAATAGAGTGAGGGAAGTTTATTCAAAGCGGGAAAAGAGCGAATGAAGGCGTTGAAGACGTGAGCAGTTGGATTCGTGATTTTGGTAGTTTTACAGTAGGGGGTTGTTCGGCGAGACCTGAGCGCCTGTCGCAAATGTGGATGGGGGACAAATGGCCGAGAGAAGCGAGGGGGGCAAGGCTGGAAGGGAGTCAGGCTAGAAACAGAAAGACCACCGACCACTGCGGTGATTGAGTGAGGAGGCCCAATAGACTCAGCTTCATGCGGGAGATGCGATGATCCTAATGCCCCTTGTTTCACAGCGTGAAGCCGAGAAGGTGGGAGGCAGGAGCACCAGCCCAGAGGGAGAGCGGTACTCCATTCAGGGTACGGACAAAAGCTTTGTAAGTTGGTCAGGGAGCTTCAAGAGGGCGAGGAAGGACTTGCCGACGGGGATTCCCATGTCGAGCGACCTGGCTTTTGAGGGCGAGGTGAAATGTGACTTTCCCAGGAATGATATGGCAGATAGTTAGACCCAGAAGCGTTGAAAAGAAAACTCTTCCAAGGATTGTTGAGAAGTGAATGGGGGGGTTTCTAAACGGTCCTTTCGAAAGAGACCATTAGTGAGAGTGTGAGATTGTTGGTTGAAAGACATGTCCATTGTGTTGGACCAGTTTTGATTTTATCCAGATCTCAGTGAGCGAGGAAGCTGCTGGCTTGCCAGGTTGCAGGGATGACAGATGGACGGCAGAGGGTGGAAGTCATCGGCAAAGAGATATAGAGATTTCAGAGGTCGGAGAGAGAGATGAAAACCAGAAAAAAGGAACAGGGCCCAGAACGCTTACCTTGAGGGAAACCGAGCTGTTGCTGCACAGGAGAGAGGGATAGAGAGAACTCCATTTAGGGCCACACGGTTGACTGCCGACAGGAGGAGAAAGTCTGCGAGCATGAGTGGAGTGGCCTTGGATACCATGGGAATGAGAGTGTCTTGTGGTAGTGCAGGGTGCCAGACTGTGCAAGAGCACGTGATTGTCCAGGATACGGCTCGGATTTCCTGTCTGGCATTGAGGGACCTCATCCATTTGATGGAGAGCAGAAGCAGCATATCCAGGGTTAGTGTGGTCGACCTGGTGCTTGAACAAAATGATGTCGGAAAGCAAGCATTGGATAAGAGGGAAGAGATATTCATGTCTTGAAGCGATGATGGACTCCATAACCTTGCTGTGATTGGGAGAGGGCTGATTGTTTTGAGTTTACATGGATCTGTTTTTGGCACTTTTGGTATGCAGGGCAGTGATGTTGAGCATGATTTCCAAGCAGATGGCAGATGACCTTGAGCAATGAGAGGTGAATAGAACAGAAGAGAGGTGAGCAAGGGCGGAAGAGCAGGCTTTGGACACGTGGGCTGGATGGCCGTCTGGACCGGTTAGCAGAATTTGAGTCGAGGTTGAAAGCAAGCTATCCACCTTGTCAGAAGAAAAAGGAACAGAGCCAGCGGGACAGATTGGGTGCGACTGGTAAGGTGGGGATTGAAGAAAGTGAGGGTTGCTAGGACACAAATTTAGGCTGCAAACACCGAGTTTAGACTTCAGCTGGTAATCACGGTGGTTATCAGCAGTGCAGCATTTGAGGTAGGAGGGGATGGAGGGAACATACACAGAAAAGATTTGATTAAAACGCCACCAGGATTTGAGGAGGGAGAGAGGTTTGAAGAGTTCAGATTGACCTTCGAAGATGTTGTTTTCTGACTCTCTGAGGGCTAATACATTGTATGAGTTTATGGAAGAACTGAGATTCACCCTCAGTTGGTTTGCTTTCCAGAGGCAAAGGCAAGTTGTTTGCAGGACAACTGCCTCGCACACAGCTTTCAGTAAACCGAAGGGCGGAGGAAGGGTAGGACCAACGAAGACGGAGAGGATAAATCTGTGCACTGAGGGGAGAGTTTCAAGTTTCTTTGAAGACTTCCAGGATGAGATTGATGTTGTGAGAAGTAGTGATAGGATACCAGTCTGTAATGTTGAGGGCTGCTTGGAGACCCTGCCAGTCAGGCTTGCGTGAAATGCCAGACTCGACGCGGGTGACGGTTCTTTGATAACAGCCAGGAGATGTGTCCACTTTGAAAGGACTGGTTCCGAAAGAAACCGATGGGCGGAGGAAGAGCCAGCAGATATTGTGCAGCATTCCAAGAAAACTCATTACGTGTCACATGACCAACAATCTTCAGATATCAGCTAGTAAACACATGCATTATAGTCATGCCCGAATAACCAATCGTATGCATTCCATGTTTCATGACCACTCATGTTCAGTGGGCATGAGTGACGCCTCCTGTCCTGCCAATAACACGTGACTACGCTTATCCTGCTCCAAACAAACACGTGACTCACTCATCTGCTCCAACAACACCGTGACCACGCGCATCCTGCCTTCCAAACAAACACGTGTGACCCAGCGCTCATCCGCCTCCAAACAAAACGTTGACACCCGCGTCCTGCCTCCAAATTAACAAGTGACCTCGATCAGAATTATTGGTTGAGTTAATTGCTGTGAGTCGATCTCGAGGGTGGTTCGAGTTAAAGGAGCAAGGGTCACGTTCAGTGTAAAGATGGTTGAATCTTCCTGAAGAGAAGTGAATGGATTTCAAGCGATCCGTTGTGGTTAGAGGAATGATGGAAACCCAGCTTGAGGTACTTCAGGAACAGGAAACGAGCAATGAGTCACAACATCTCTCTCTGATTAATGGTTTATTTTTATTAGTGTGTCAGATCTTTCCCACGCACACCGGGGTAGCGGAGGTTATGTTTCACCGCTCGTCTCTTTCTGTTGGTCGGTCTTGTTTGTCTGTGAGCAACGATATCCAAAAGGTTGTAGACGTGATTCGGCACGAATTTGTGACAGGTTGGGTGTATGACTAAGACGAACTGAATACGGATTTTCGATGGAAGATCTCGGATCCGGAAAAGAATCTTAAAAAGTGATATTTCACTTCACCATGAGAGGATCGTGTCAAACAGCTACATCCATCAGTGACCACACTTGTACAGGAAATCAGCTGCTGCCACAGCAGTCTCTGGGGGATATGGGAACAGTTCCTGGAGGGGCTCACACTCTGACACAGGATACTGAAATGCTCAATCATCCAGCAAACTGGTACTCAATTTACCATCTCACAGGAAGACGGGCCACCTGGTATTAATTGAAATGACAGAAGGGCATTTTGAACTCAGGACCTCGGTTTCCCAACCGACCACCGTTCACCATGAAGCGCAACACCAAGCATCCAAACAATAGATAAGCACGATATATTCAGAAGTGTAGAGGATTTCGACAAAAAGCGGGTGTATAGTTAGGAGGAGGTGTGAAGTAAAGCCGAACCGATTCAATTTTGGTCAGGTCATTTGGCTTGAGATTGTACCTTGGGGGTGGAGGAGCAGCTTTTGACTTGACCCTGCATGTTGTACACAATCGAAGGCTGGCTGATGGCATTCGCCGTCCAAATCGCAGAGATCTCTGATTCCGATTTATAGGTCTCTGTTCGATACGCAGGTGTCTCTCTCTGTTCGATTCTGGTGGACGTCTCTGTCGATATTCATCCAAGAAAGTAATGCGCGTAAGGTTGGTAAGGTCCAGGAGACCTTTCCGGGGTCAGATGGCGATGCTCGAACTGCAGGATTCAAGTGTGGCAAGAGCTAATTCGACCTCTCCGTAAACTTATCTGAGTGCCAAAGCGTTGAGGACAATGAATGAGGGCCGTGAATGCGTTGAAGACTTTCCTTTTGTACAATTTATTACACAAGTTTGGGGGTGGCTGTTAGAAGTTTGCTGTTTTACCATGTGTATGAACGTTTGGCTGTTGTCATAATGTTCATGCATCTATGATATGCCATGTTTGGTGTGCAAGCCTGTATTTCGTTACCTTTCTTGGCAGATTTTCACCGGATTTTGGGAGAGCTCGGTTTCTTGGTGGTTGGTGTGAAGTGGGCTTTCGCCATTTTGTCTGTTCTTGCAGAGCGACACTTCGCTATATTGTGACTGTTACATCAAGAAACATTGCGCAGACAAGAACTTCGGTGTCTCGTCTCATCCAAACGGTTTGATCGCGGTATTTTCCTGGATCGATGTTCCTGTTTATCCTACGTATTTGCAGCGCTTACCGTAGGCTACCAAGCCTACCTTTTCAATTCCTTTACATCTGCTTGGAGGGAAGAGAGCATTTGGGGATTACACCCATGCAGACACGCGTCCTGAATTTAAGTGGACTCGGCTACTCGGATCCTCCCGTTGAAGAACGAGACCTCGCTTGCTGGTCCCAGCGGTCCTTCGATGACTTCATTTTGTTGCAACACGGTCAGATTTTGTTGGCTTCCTTGTCGCATTTGCAGTCATTTTTTGTACCATCTGCTTGGATGTCTGATCGATTTCTCTGTCGCTGTTCGTCTTTCTCCGTAGCGATTCAGGAAAGATCAGTTCACCTCCAGAAGTTTCAGGTAGCGGGTGTTTCAGAACAGGTAATGTAAGTAAGGAAGTGTTTGCCGAGACGTACCTAGGAAGAGGAGATCTGGATTGACTCTGAATTTCTGTAAGCAACATTGAGTGGTTTTCTGTTTCATTGCTGTTCAATTCGCGGCGTTTTTCATCGGAGGACTGTGCATCTCTGTTCTGTTTCCTTACATATCTGTTCCATTCTGCATTGAGATTTCCTGTTGTCTCTCTTCATGGAGGGAGCTTTGCTGGAACACTGGTGTTCCAGACAGATGGTTAAGGTGGGATTTATTTTCCTGGAGACGTACCTTGTGGCAGGGTACTTGGAATGTGGACTTCAACACGTTGAAAGACGAGGTTTTGTCCTTGGATTGCCTTGTTCAGTTTGCCAGACATTCTGTTTGATCTGTGTTTTGTCGTTTTTGTCTGTTCTGTAATTCTGGTCTGCGTTGTCTTCATGAGGAGTCTTGCACAGTGTGATCTTTCGATGCGCAAAAAGTTTAACTTTACTTGTTGTTTTGCTGAGAACGGACTGAAGAGAAGATATTGATTGCTCAATTTGTTTTGCAAGATAATGGTTGCGTCTCGGACTCATATGTTCAACGCAAGGCAGTTTTTTTTGCGATCTTCGTTTGCTCTCTTTTGTCGCTTCTGTAAATTCTTTCGACGTCTCTCTTCATTTGCAGTGTTGCACATTGAATTCCAGAGGCAAAAAGTTTGACTAGCTTGTGTTTTTCTGAGACGGACTGGTGAGGAATCACGTTGGATTGGACTCCATATTTTGTTTGCAAGGCACAGGTTCGTCCCGGATTTCTTGTTCACACTCCAAAGCATTGTTTTTTTCCATCGCCATTTGTTCTGTTTTTGTCCACTTCGTATTCTCTCCTACGGTCGTCTCTCATGCTTGCGAGTGCTGCAGTTGATCTTGCAGAGCAAGAAAGTTTAACGAAGCTTAATGCATCTGCTGAGAGGGACCTGGTTGAGGAATACTTGGTTGACTCCGTATTTTGTTTGCAAGGCCAAAGGTGGACGTTCCGATTGCTTGTTCATACCAAGACATTGTTTTCGATCGCCAATTTGTCTTTTTCGTTGTCCTGTAAATTCTTCCGTGATGTCTCTCTCATCTTGGAGTTTGTGCAGTTGATGTTGCAAGTTGGAAGGTTAACTTTGCTTGCGCTTTTGCTGAGACGGACCTGGTTGAGGATACTTGAAGAATTATGAACTCCCATCATTTTGTTTTGCAAGTTAAAACGGTTACGATTTTGATTGCATGTTCAACTCCAGGCAATTTTTTTCGAATCTGCGTTTGTCTCGGTTGTTGTCTTCTGAAATGTTCCTGACGTCCCTCTCATCCTTGGAGTTTGTTGCAATTGATCTTCAAAGCGGAAGTTAACTTTGCTTGTAGTTTTGCTGAGATGGATCTGTGAGGAATACTTGGATTGACATCCATATTTTTTTGCAAGCCAAGGTTATGTTCCGGGTTGCTTGTTCAACTCCAAGGCAGTGTTTTCGAATCGGCATTTGTTCATTATGTTGCTGCTCTAAATCTCCGATGTCTCCTTCATCTCTGGGTTTTGTGCAGTTGATCTTCCAGAGCGGAAAGTTTAACTAAGTCTGTCGTGATTTTGCGGATGAGACGGACTGGTGGAGAATACTTGGATTGACTCCATTATTTTGTTGCAAGGGTTAAGGTTCAATTTGGATTTCTGTTTCAACTCCAAGACAAATTGTTTTTCGATCCGCCATTTTGTCTGTTGTTGTCGCTTGTAATTCTCCTAGACGTCCTCTTCATTCTGTGGAGTTTGCACAGTTTGATCTTGCATAGCGGAAGTTTAACTTCTGCTTGTGTTTTGCTGGAGACGGACCTGGTGGAGGATTACTTGGATGACTCCATATTTTGTTGTAAGGTGAGGTTACATTTGGATTGCATGTTCAACTCCAAGGCATTTTTTTCATGCCCATTTCTTTCTTTTGTGTTTTTCCTGTAAATTTGCTGACCGTCTCTCTTCATCTTTCAGTTGCACAGTTGATCTGCAGAGGCGGAAAGTTTAAATAAGCTTCGTGTTTTGCTGAACGGACCTGGTGGAATACTTTGTTGATCTTCTGTATTTTGTTTGCAAGGTTAGGTTACATTTTTGGATTGCTTTGTTCAACTCCAAAGCGCACGTTTTCGATCTCCATTTGTTTCTTTTTGTCTTTCCGTGAAATGTTGTCTGACCGTCCTCCTTCCATCTTGTGAGTTTCTGCAGTTGATCTTGCAGAGCGGGAAAGTTTTAACTTTGCTTGGTGTTTTGCTTGAGGACCGGACCTGGTGGAGAATAGCTTGGATTGACTCCGTATTTTGATTTGCAAGGTTAAGGTTACATTTGGATGTTGATTCAAACTCCAAGGCAATGCGTTTTTCGATCTCGCATTTGTTAATTTTGTTTCGTCTGTAAAGATGCTGACACCCTGTCTTCATCTTTCAGTTTGTGCAGTGACTCTTCCAGAGCAAACAGTTAACTTGCTTGTGTTTTGCTGAGACGAACTGGTGGCAGAGTACTTGGATTGAGCCTCCGAATTCTGCAGACAAGATTAGAGGCGTTTTTTGGACTTACGTGTTCAATTTGCCGCTGCTGTTCATCGGACCTCTGTCGTCTCTGGTTCGGTTTCCTTTCTTATCTCCTCACATTCTGCGTTGAGATTCCAGGATGGTTTCTCTTCACCTCGGAGTTTAGATTTCTGTTATTCAAGCGAGGTCTGTTACCTGGCGATCTTATTGCTGAGAGGCACGCTGTAGAGAAAGAGTTGATGCAAAGTCTGAGGCTATTTTGAGAGAATTGCCTGTTTCAAACTTGCAGTGTTTTTGTCCGGTTCCCTGATGTCTCTGTCCAGTTCCCTTTGCTGAGTGTTTGACTTCCTGGTTTTTCTTGTTCGGATTGATTGTGTGTTCCGTTGATTTTGTGGATGTTGATGTTTGCAGTCTTTCCGAGTGTCCGTTCAGCTTGTGGATGTTTCCCGCTGAATTTGTTTGTCTGTCTTTCGTGTTGTTTGCCTATCGTTCACTCCGTGGTCCCAGATGCTGGTGTTTCAGGAATGTGGAAACTGGGACTTGGTATTTGTTGAGGATGTATCGGGTTGCAGGGTAATCTGACGCGTCCTGCCGACTCCATCACTATCCTGAGGACCAAGCAAAAAAGTAATCCAAGTGTCAGGGAGCAACACAGAATAAATCAAAAAAACTTCTCATCCAGATAAGAACTGTTTTTCTGTTCAATCTTGTTTTAAAAAAGGTAGTAAGGAGGTTGTAAAGGGAATACAATCTGCCAAACCACGAAAACCACGTAAAACAGCAAAGGAAGGGAAATGATAAATTCTGCTAAAATATTTTTGCACCTCCCCCCCCCCCCCCCCCCCCCCCCCCCCCCCCCCCCCCCCACCACCCCCCCCGACCCCCCCCCCCCCCCCCCCCCCCCCACGGAAGACTGAGCTCTCTCGCCAGAGCAACGTCGTATCCACTCTAGCCATTGTCTCACATACATTTATACGTCACAGATGGTGAGACATACCACTAGCAAATAACTAGTATATAATTCATAAGAACTCGCATTAACCCTTTCGACAGATTCCATACCGATCAAGATATTAATATGATTCGTTTTTGTACGTGTCTGTCTCTCAAGGTTGTGGATGACGTTGTGACAAAACTTGGTGGATGAACTCTGGAATATGGGACAAGCTAACAAAAGTCGATTCGATTTGGGTTCGAGTGACCGAATATACCACATCCGGCGATCAGTCGATGTGGGATAGCAGAATAAGACCTGTTGAGTTAACAATCCTCGGCGAGGGTTACCCACTCATCGAGTTCATGAAACCTTTGATTTAGTTGTTGTTTTCTTTTCTGTTCTCATCCGATTAAGGAACACAAGGAAATTAGATGTAGGTAGGAGGCCCATCGATCCATCATGCCTGGTGCCGACACAACCAAAACAAAAGCCCTTAGCAAGCATTTGCACATTTATACACAACTATCCCGCAGGATTCAAAAGTGCAGGATAGAGCTGCGTACTCCTTAGGCAGTCCTCCTGGCCGAGATTTCCTCAAAGTTTCTCTGTGTTTCTCGTTTCTTCTGTTTAATCTATAGTATAAAATGGCTCAGTTGAGTTGTTCGTCCGTCGTATTTCATCTACTCGTGTATTCCTAGTGGGCTACCCTATTCCTCCACCCCGTTGTGTACCTGATCGTGTTTATTGTATTTTCTCCTTGTTAACAAATCAGTTTATAATTTCTCCACTTTCTCCAAAACCCTCCTATCACCTCTGGTTCGTCTAAAAAAACAAAAAAAACTTTTCCCCGATTTATACCCGGACGTTTACCAAGTGACTCTGTAACGACGGCTTCTTCCTCCTTCTGTAGACATTACATCATACTTGGCCAACCCAATTCACAAAACATTTCAGATTTGTCATCAAACCTTTCCTTTTCTAATCTTTAATCAAAAATATTAAAAATAATCAACAGCTCTTAAAATATAACAACTTCTCTCTTCACCCGTGGTTCTCTTATTGTATCATCATACTAACTCTTCTTCTCTCTTCGAACAGACTTGGTGTCAATTCGACCTTTCCTTCAATCCGGAGTCCAACCGTCCCAGCTGTATGGTTTCTTTTCTCCATCTCTTCATTAACAGTGCTGGACCTCAAAAGAATATCCGGATCTTCACTCAACCTTTCAGATCTTTTCCATATAAAGTTGCCACTTGACAAACCAGACATAAAATCCTTGCCCAACAGAAACTTTCCTCCTCCAAGATATCTCTGACTCCCTAAGTGTTCTCTCACTGGTTATACTCCCCTCCGGCATAACAAGAACCTGAGCCTTCATCCTGGTGAGGTTGCTCTGATCAAAGATGATTTCTCACTCACCCAGACTGCACTTTCTCTCCCACACCCCCAGGAATACTCTGGCTAACGGCTTCCCTCACCTCCTCCATCATTTTATATGTGTGTGTTCCGTCCACCACAACAGTGATGACTCCAATTTATATCTCGCTCTCGAAACATGACCAACTTTCCAATTTCCCCTGAAAATATCTTTGCTAGCGTTCCTCTGCCTTCATTTCACTCAGCGCTGACACTTCTAGACAGCTTATCAGCTTCTGACTGGTCTCCCATCTCTACTTCCTCTGAATCGAAAAATTCTTTCCAAGAAAACTTGCTCTCTCTCTATCTCATGACAATTATCCCGCTTGGTTTCAGGTTTTATCCTACCCGAAATCCCTCTCAGGTAAGACCAAACATGGTCAGTTAAACCACTGAAAGCCAGTGTCGTCGAAGCAGTTGTCCTGAAGCACCTTCCCTTCACCTATGGAATGACAATGCTAACTGAGGGTATCCAGTTCCTTCACAAAACTCGGAACAAGTGTGGATCTATCCCCAGGAGAGCCAGAAAAAACATCTTTTTGAATCTCAGCTGAACTCTCAAACCTGCTCCTCCTCACAAATCCTGGAGGTGTCTAGTAACCTCCGCCTTCTCGAAGATGGAGGAGGTTCCTGTTTCACCCCTTTCTGTTTTGTTTGTTGTTGGTTTGTAACGTATTCGGAAAAACTCCTCGACGGATTTCGACGAATACTTGGTGTGGGGGTTAGGTATGGTCCAAAGGATTCATGCCAGTTAAATTTTGGAACTTGGTACGCCCCGGCCCCCCCAAATTTTTTTTAGAGAACAATAAGGTTTTTTTGCATGTTCTACATGTTTTATATGATTTCCAACCCCCCCAAGAGAAAATTTGTTCCCCCCCCCCAAAAAAAAATTGGTTAGAGAAATTTTTTTTTTTTGCAGTTCTACATGTTTTAGTGATTTCCCACCCCCCCCCCTCAAATTTTTTTTACCCGCCCCCCCAAAAACAGATTTTTTTTTGTTTGCATTCTCCTGTTTAAGTGATTTCCAACCCCCCCCACAAAAAATTGTTTCCCCCACCAAAAAAATTTAGAGAAAAAAATTTTTTTTTTGCATTTCTACATATTTTAAGTGATTCAACCCCCGCACGCCCCCCAAAAAAATTGTTAGCAGAAAAAAATTTTTGCAACTTTTTTTTCAACAAAATTGTTCGATTTTTTTGTGTGCATTTTTACATGTTTTAGTTGTTTCCAACCCCCCCCCCCCCCAAAAAAAAAAATGTTGGAGGAAAGAACTTAACTGTCAGCACTGTCTGACATCATATTTTAATGAATAAGATATACGGTTCACGTGAAGACCAGCAGTTGGCGGGCGGAGGTTTTGCCTCTCCGAGTGCTCCCCCTCTAGTAGGTCTCGTTCTGGTGTATGTCCCCTC
>JAXMNL010001190.1:2375-22739 GCA_035128595.1 Eptatretus atami
TTCACTTTTATTGTATTGGCTTTATTTCACATTGTTGACTCATTCACTTGCTTTCTGTTTCCTTCACTTAAAATTGTTGACTCGTTCACTTTCATGCTATTTCCTTTATTTATTTCTGTTGATTCATTCAATTGTATTCTATTTCCTTTATTTATTGCTGTTGACCAATTTAGAGAACGTTATGTATATGAGGGAACCGAAAAGTTTGAGGATGATAAGTATGGGGTATCATAGTTTATACAATTTTACGCATGTTTCTCAGGAACGGGTGTTTTTCATAATGTTTAGCAAGAGGGCAGGGCACAGTGTCAACGAGCAGGAATCCTTTTTTTTGGTTTCGCTTTTCATGCGTGGAAAAGCTTTATTAACATAAAAAGTCAACTTTATGTACACGGTGCTAGTGCGTCATTGGTAACCGTGGACCATCCTCTCTAGGTTGTTGCTCTTCGATGGCGTGATGTGGCTGAGGATGGAAGAACGTTTGAGACGAATGAAGGGTGAGCATTTGTGCATAAATGGATCGCAATACACGTGACTTATGCAAAGCATACCTTGAAAAGATGGTTCTGCTGGGATCCACTACCTTGCATTCCAATGGAATTTTAAAAAGGGCCCAATTAATGGGCTGCAACAACTTGCCTACTTATTGCACAGGGATGATATAATGATGCTTCTGAAAGGAACCTGCAGTGAATGCATTCTGAGTTATTGTGAAGGTTGTAAATATATAATTGGAAAATGCATGCATGATAGAACTTTTAATATATTTCATGGGACACAGGCTTGATTTTCGTTTGAGCATAATTTCTAGTTATTGGCAATTTGCCCAAATTAAATCCATTATGACAATTGAAAAAATATGAATTATTTAGTAATAGAAGCACCTGCTCCCAACGGTGCGGCCAGTGTTGGTTATGTTTATCCTTATTTAAACGTGTAATTCAACATACTTACGAAATTGGCCCTTATGGCGACACTCAGTATAGGTTAGCTAGATCCCCCATTTAAAATGCCTGTTAGATAGGTTGTTTGTAAAGTGTACGATACTGTGTGTGTAGGGAGGTGTAAAAGACTGTTGTTATGCCATTAGGGTGGGTGGGGTTGAACAGAGAGTCGCTCTTATTCCTTCCTCATTCCCGGATAGGCCCCACCCCGTGCAGAGAAGGAGGGGTGTGGCCCTAAGAGAGATTGTGGCGCGGGGAGAGGCAGTGACGCGAAGGGGTGGGAGCCTTTGGTCGGTTAGTCGCCAAGAGAAGAGAAAAAAGAAAAGGAACAAAAAAGATCGGCCTGTGTGAAATAGTGGCGCTCGAAGTGTGCTCGTGTTGGAAGCGAACGGGAAAAAGGGACCTCGTGATAGGTTCAGTATTGGAGTTTTGGACGAGCGTCGGGTTTCTCGAGGGGTCAGGTTTTCGAGGCGACGAGCCGACCGAAAGGGAGCCTGATTGGAAAACGGCATGCTGAGGGAGAAAGAGTGCTGCGTGTTGTGAAGAACAGCCGGGTTTCTCGAGGCATGCTCGGAGTCGCTTCGAGCAGCGAACGAAGAGGCACCGTGTTGGATCGCCGGAGAGACCCTGATCCGACCGGCATGTCGTGATCGACCGAGAGAGACTGAGAGGACGAAAGCGGGAGTCAGGGCTTCGAAGGCGGGAAGACCAGAGAGGGAAGACGCCGGACCTCAGACTGTCCTGTGACCACCAACGGCGCGAAACGTTTGTCGATCCGCCTGGGAACTCCGACCTCGACTTGGGCCTTTGTCTGAGAACAGGCCAGGCTGGGATTTGTGTACTGAACCTGGAGAGAGATTGCGGTCTCGCATCGTCGAGTTGCATGGAGCCAGAACGCGCTGAGGAGAACGTGCGCACACGGGACCTTGAGGCACGGAGACTGGCCGCCATTTTCTGCCGCGTGCACGTTCGAGCGGCCGGAGTTCGAACCTGTGGAACACCCGCTTTGTTTTTACGAGTGAATTCTGCTTTTTGGACGCTTCCTCTCGTCCATTGAGCCATCACCAAGTTTACTTGTCTTGTCCGCATGCATGCGTTGTCTGTCTGTTTTGGTTGCACGTGTTGTATGAGGCATATTCGTAGTGATCCCCCTCGAAACCTTTAGTTTAACCGTGGTTCCCGAGTTTAGGACGGGTGATTGTAATAAAACCATTGTCGTGTTTATGCTTGTGTTGTGATTCCCTGATTTTCCCAAAAAATCTGGTTAATTCTTATGCAGTTTGCCGCTTATGGATTAATGTGTGTCGCGTCGAGGAACGATCCGGTTGATTGGCATATAAACCAAATGGTTACAGGCTGGTAGACTCCGGCCGGTCACTGACAAAGCCAGTCTTAACCAGGGGTTCTATCTCCCCAACTGGTAAGGTACAGGATTACATGGTACGCGATTGAAGACGCGGACCCGAGGCCTGTTCCAAGCCGGCCGGCGTTATTAGACTCCCGGGAGACCGGCAGTGAGCCGAGGCTGGCACCTAGGACTAGGTCAATTCCCGCCCACCCTGGATCCGCAAACAATACCTACTGCACTGGAAAACATTGATGACAGGAAGTACGTACTTGTACAGCGGTGTGGACTTGTAATTACCCTCTCCACCGTGGAGCAGTGTTACATACACACATTTATATAGATAATGTGACTCCCCCTCACCCTCTCCCCTCCAAGACCAATGGCAAAGAAACACCCCATGCACTAATTGGGGTGACGCTGATTCCTATGTAGCAATTCTGGATGTAATCGGTCCAGAACTGTATGAGTAGCATTGAACAACACACACAACAAATACAAAAATAGCACCGCAAAGCGGGCGTAACCCCTCAGCTCCTTGACGCAAAAACCAATTTCAAGATGGTGGCCATATTGAAATCGCAGCCATGCCATTTTCAAAGGAACCTTCCTCACGCAACCCCACACAGCCAGCAAAAATGGATTTAATCGGACAAGGCGTTCTTCCTCGGAAATGACGGAAACAATTTCAAGATAGCTGCCGTGGCAGCCACAGTAAAATCGCAGCATGCCAAATTTGGAAAGGAACCTTCCTCTACTCAACCCCATATTACCTCGCCAAGAATAAAATCAATTGTGTTGAAAGCCGTTCTCAAGTTATTGTCCGGAAACCACCAAATTCAAGATGGCTGCTCTAGCCGCCCATATTGGATATCGATTGCCGCTGAATATCGAAAGAACTTCCTCTAAACACCCCCATTATATCACACAAAAATGGAAACCCAATAAGTCAAGCCGTTCTCGAAAAGTTATTTTCCGGAAACCAAATTCAAGATGGGTGCCCATAGCCGCCATATTGGATATCGGATTGTGCTTATATCGAAGGGAACCTTCTCTAACCACCCCCATTTATACCCCTAAAAAATAAAATCAATAAGTCAAGCCGTTCTTCAATATTGTCAGGAAACAAAATTCAGATGGCTGCCCTAGCCGCCATTGGATATCGCATCACACTGAATATCGAAAAAAAGGAACCTCCTCTACCCAGCCCCAAACACCACACTGCAAAAATGGATTAATCGGACAAGCGTTCTCCTCGAAATCGACGAAACCAATGTTCAAGATGGGCGCCATGGAGGCCACATTGAAAATCGCAGCACGCCATTTCGAAAAGGAACCTTCCTCTAATCAACGCAAACACACCCTGCAAAAAATGGATTTAATCGGGAACCAAGGCGTTCTCGAAAGATGCGAAACCAAAAAGTTGACAGACGCCCGGAAGCCTGACAACGCCTGTTGACGACAAACCCCTTAGCCCCAATCGGCTGAGTGTAAATAAAAGCAGCAGTCCAGAATTAAAGTAAAGGATACACAATATTTAGGTTATCCAAAAAAAAAGAGAAGAAAACACATGAGAGGACTAGAAGCTCTCGCGAGAGCACGATACCTCCGCCACACAATGCCTGCATCCAGTGGAACATTCTGCGGGCCCAATACATTTTTCGACTTATCTCTCAATGGTGAAGATCACTTGAAAATTAAACAATTCTCGAATCCGGATGTCCGGGATTTTGCATCTCCACCAAAAATCAAATCAATTTGTGCATTCAGATACCTAACCTGTCCACCAAGTTTCGGCCCAATCCGTCATCAACTTTTGAGATATCGTGCTATTTATCATTTTTGCCCCATCTCTCAATGGTGAAAAAATCACTTTAAAAAATTCTAGTAGCAGATTCGGATTCGGATCTTCACCAAAATCTAATCGTTCGGCCTTGTCAACAACACCCAACCTGTCCACCCAAATTTCATGTCCGATCCAGTCCACAACGTTTTGCGATATCCTGCACCACAAACAGAAGACGATGTATGCAGAGCTCGTAACTCACAAAAATCCACCCTCTTTCCCAAAGGTTGCCATGGATACATCAAAATTGTGTCCCATTAAATGAAGATTAAAATGACAATCTTAATCCAAAGCTCAGGTCAATCGGCAATGAAACATTGATTATTTTCAGATTGAAATTCATTTATTTTAGAAGTTTGACCTTTGAGTTGACCATTTGATCTTTTGATCTCAAAAAATAGTTGGTTCCCAATTCAGCTAATGCAACATGCAATTGCTGTTTAATTTTCACGCAATCGGATGAAAATTGATATTTTCAGTAAAAATTGATTTAGAAGGTTGACCAGAGTTACATTTGATTCTTTGATCTCAAATAGTTGGTTTCCCAATTCAGTGATTGCAACATTGCGAAATCCCTGTTCAACTTTCAAGGTCAATTCTCGAAGAAAAATAACAAGTTTTAGAAATCGGACCTCAAAATCAATTGCTTCCAGTTGAGACAACCTCTACAACTTGGTAAAATTAATGACAATCAGATTAGAATTTGTATTGTAGGCGATTGACGATGGACAGAATACCAAAAATCGATGACCAATATACTTGAAAAATCTTCGATTTTGCAAAATAACCAAAAGACATAAAAACAGGTGAAAACATAAGTAGCCCACTTTGGTGGCAGAGGTAACTAGAACGGGACACTCGGTTTAAAGGCATTACCTCCACCAAGCTGAATAGTTACGTTAGGTATTCCCAACTTGATAGGCCTGATGATCTGGATTGCGGACCTGCAAAATCTAATTAGCTTTTCTTGTCAACCTCCAAACTCATCCACTAAGTTTTGTCCGAATCTGTCCACAAACTTGGTTGAGATATCTTGTTGATATTGTTACGAATTGGAAGCCTTTGTACACAAGGACAGTCAGCAGTTCCGATAGTTCAGTAATCTCGTTAAGTATATTGTGGATAGTTAGAATCCCTCCCCTATGTCGTAAGGGTTAAATTCATTGTGTGCGCTTGGGTTTCTTTTTATACTTCAGGTTTTTTACATTCTTTACATCGACCAACGCAACCAAAACCCTTCCCTTCACTCCTCCTCCCACTCTGCGGGCGGAACAAAGCACTTCACCCGCCCAACCTTCACTTCACACCACGGCGCCATAACGCATGTGTTTCTGAACTACGACGCGTGGGCGAGCCCCCTCGCCTCGGAGCTCGACCTCCGCCCATCAAAAAAGAATGGTCTCCCCTGTCAACACTGGGAAAGGCAAAAGAGCCCTTTCGGGGGGGACACTGAGACGCCGACACGCCCCCTCTCCAATCGCGGCTGGCCACCACGACACCCGGAAATGCCGCGTCCAATCCGGAGGAGAGGTTACCCGAGAGCGGATCCCTTTCACCCCGCACGGGGAGGGATAAGAGGATCGCGAGCTGTATCCGGGGGGGGGGGGGTTTCCTTGCTTCCTTGGAGGTCGTTCCTGACTTCTGGTCTACTGGGGCTTCCTGGTCCGTCGGTTCGTAGGATCCTGGGCTGCTCTCGTTGGATTTTGGTTCATGGTTCGAGTGCCACCGTTGGTGGGTTGTGTTGGAGCGCTCGAGGCTGCGGATCCCGTTCCCTTCCACGGACTCGAGCTCCACAAGTAGCGGGGTCGGTAAAACCGCACGAGGCGGCCAAGGACCCGACAACTCTAACCTCCAGCTTGCCTGTCCTCCGTGGCTGAGGTGTCCAATATAGGCCAGTTGGCGCCATTTCATTTTTGGGTGTGTGGTCTGTGTGTGGTGCCAGTCTGTAAGTAGCTAAGACTGCATAAGTGCCTTGCTTATTGACATTGCATTTTAGCCGGTTTAACCCGCCTGTGTCTCCCTCCCTGATTTATATTTGTTAAAAATAAACCCTCTTGTTAAAATGTACCAGCTCATTTTCTGTGCTTTCCTCATTGGCCTAGCATGGTTCGGTTTTTATTATAGTGAGGCGAATGTCCTTAAAATTGTAATTTGGCCGGCGCGGCTTTGGTAATCCCGCGTCTGTTACGCGATCCGAATCAAGAACAGCTACTCGCGTCGGACAAAGCCCGGCCGAGGGTTGGCTTCCCCGGTAGTTTAAATCGCGTCGTGACTTAGTATTTGGCTAAAGAGGAATAACCCTACGCACGCGGTTGAAATATTGCAATCCACGGGTCAATTAAGCGACCCGTCGACTTCGGAGTTATCTGGTGGTGACGACCTCAAATTCCGGGTGTTCGGTGGCCCAACTGCTCGCATCTGGCAGTCGTTCCTCGCCCCCGAACCCTGGCACCACAACGAAATTTGGCGCAGGACACCAAATTACAACATTTGGTGTCAGGCGGGACTAAACCCTCCACCTCCATAGAGAATTCCCAGGATCGGATCAGGGGTACGTGAGCAAACCCCTATTCCCTCCAATTAAGAGCATTTAAATTATTCTCAACACGAATCATGGCGGGTCAAGACGGGCTGCGAGCAGATGGGTTCAGACCTAAGCTTAGGGAATCATGGTTGCCAGACGGACACCTCCATGGCAAAAAACAATCCCCCGCTATCGGACCAGAGGGGTTTTAATGGGCGCGGAGCGGGCGGCACATGACCCCCCCCCCTCCGTCAAATCCCCCCCCCCCGATCCTTGTGGTTCCGCACAGCATCATGGCGGACGGCTCCGCCGAGCCACTTGACATGACCAGTTGTTATAGATATTAACGCAAAGAATGGATGCGAAGCACGAAGAATGGATGCAAACATGCCAAGAAATGAAGGGATTTGGAAATCAAAATGGACGGAAAATGGATAAGAAAAACAGAACAACAAAATGTATGATATGAGAGATTGAATTGAAACACAGAGAGGAAAATGCAAACATGGGGTAAAACCTTGCAGCGAGTGCTGGAGGAGGTGAAAGGCGAAATGCGGACTATGGACTGGAAATGGCGCCCTGCACGTGGGAACGACCGAGTCAAGGGGGAGTCAACGGACTGCTCGGTCCGCAATGGTGAACGGGCGAGGTCGAGGACGGTGACGCTAGTCACTGTTGTAAAACCTTGTAACTCGGGCAGTCAGACACAGAGCCAGGGATTAAAAGAGGTGACGGAGACGCAAGGAAACGAAACGACGGAACGAAATTAAATAAAGTAAGAGGATCACACACAAGTAGAACTGTGAGAACATTGGGTTGAGCTTGGGGATGTGTCGAGACACCAATGCGAGGTCGGTTAGCCTCCCAACGGAACGAGGGGAGACGGAAATGCTCCCTCGAGGCAGCCGTGCGAGGCTCGGCGGTGCTGGTGCGGAGAGCCACATGCCGAGCTTGGGGGTTATAGAAACCCCGGGATCTCTTTGGGTTAACCCAAAGCACCCAGTACGAAGTCCCAGAGTGTGTGCCTGAGTGTGTATGTGAGGGTGATACCAATGACATGGAATGTGTGGAAAGGACGCGGACCGATCCAGACGGGAACGATGGTCATTAATGACGTGGTTATTTTGGAAACCGCGTCGGGCTCCGCGACGTGCATGCGAAGCCGTTCCGTGTTTTGTGGGTGGCCGAGGCAGACACGACTCCGTGACGGGAGCCGGCGTTGAACGTTCCGCGGCTTGGTACAAACACCAGCATGGACGGCAAAATGGCGCGGGGTGGTGTGAATTTGGAAACACGTGGCCCCATGTGACCACGTGTTCGGAGGGCCGAGATTTTGGTTTGTGCGGGCCGCGGAAGGGAAGGGGGATGCTCGCGGGAATGCGCGGAAGCGGAAGTCCCTGATGGCGACCACGCCGGGCCTGTGTGCATGGTAAGCCTCGCAGGATCCATTGCGAGTGAGGTCATCAGCGGGACCGCGCACGAAGGCCACATGAGTAACGCGTGCTCGCATGGGGAAACACGCGGAAGTGAAAGTGGTTGTTGCAATCGACGGGGCGACGGTACGCTCGTATTTATCGCCCAAAACAGATGGACGAGCGAGCGGAAACCAACCGCTCTGGGCGAAGCGAAGCATCGGAGGGCCTGCTCGGAGTACCACAATGCCCCGGCCAGGATGTGGCAAGCATCCTCGCCCGGGCAAAGGCAGCACTAGTTTAGGGGATGGGGTTAGCATAGATAGACCCGGCCTCATGGGGGCAATGATGCCGTCCTCCATGTGGCCTGATGAATCGAGTTAGAGGGAATGTTAGGTTAGGATTTTAAAATTGGATTTTGGGAGACATGGACCGTGTAGTGGACGTAGCTTAGCAGTGGAGTTAAAATAACGTGCATTTGAATAAGGGATGACGGGAGCAACGAGCTAGTTAGGGGGACGTAGCTAGTAGAGTGCCACAATGTCAGTGTTGGTGTGGAAAAAGTTAAAACGAAAAGAAAACATGATGAAGTGAATGTGGGACAGCGGGCCCCAAGGTGAATGGAGTGATGAATGAATGCAATTGGTGCGAAAGAATGATTGGGAGAGTGGAATCCCACCCAAGGGAACCCGGGATCAGTGGAATGTTAGTTAATGGGTTAGTTAATTTTCCAAAAGGAGGTCGCTTTGTGTTGGAAGAAGGGCACGATACCTCTTTGAAGGTGCAGGAGCCATTGACCGGCTCGGAGCGTGGCTGTGGAAAGGTGGGGGTACTGAGTAAGAGGGCCACCCCGGGCAAGGAGAATCGCGGCCAGAGGTAGTAAGGCCATGAGGTCCAAGCGACCGGATAGTAAAAAGTGGGGCACGGCACCCTCGGAATTGGGACCCGAGCACCGAAAGCCAACGTAGCATTATACAGGGGTAGCCAGTGAAGGGCACTCCCGCGTTATACGAAGTAGTAGGCTCGATGACCAGCGTCTCAGCTGCCCGGGGGTGCCGTTAGTTCGAATTCGGCAGAAGGGAATCCCTGCAATTTGAGCCATGCTGCCCATCACAAAATTTGCAGAGCACGGAGATGAAAATTTGCGGCCAGGCCCAAATTAATAACAAACACCAACACCAGGCGATGGGAAATCGATGTTTGTAGAACCAATAGTTCAAGAGACAGCGTGTTGAAAATCCCCGGGATAGTTTAAAGTAATAAAGATAAGACAGATAGGAAATGTTGTACCCCTTCGCCCCCAACCCCCCATTTTTTCCCCCCCCCCCCATTTTTTTTTTTCCCCTTTTTTCCGGGCTGCCCGTAGGCTGTGGACCCACCATGGGAAAATTGCTGAAATTCTGTGAGGTTATTCAGAGGCCTCCATTGGCTCGAGAGAAGATCCGCCTGTCTTTTCCTTATTCCCTCAAAAAAGGATCTTAGGGGTGGGAGTAGGCAGTGGATAGGTTAGCCCAAACAAGGATAGGTTAGCCAGGACAAGGACAGTAGGAAGGTTAGGGACACTTTGAATAAGTTAAAGGAAAAAACAATAAATAAATAAAAAGGGGGGAAAAAAAGGGGGAAGTTCTAAATTTTGTTGCAAACTAAGGAGTAGGTATTGGACAAAAACAGGTAAAGGCGATAGGTTGGGGGAGACAGTAGGGGTAGGTGCCAAAGCCCGTTTCGGACCGGCCGGCACCACCGCACTCCCTCCAGAACCTCACGGACCAGACCAGAGGGCCGGCCAGCTTCATATGCCGCTTGTTTGTGCTGCGTCTGCTGGTCCGCATTCGCATGCCATGCCTTGTTTGCCTGCCTTGCTTTGTTTGCATCCACATGAGCACTAGACCATCTCCTCAAGCTTTGCAAAGGACTGCCTGCAGGCAGCCACACCACGGGGGACTGTGTGACCTCAGAATGATTGACTTTGCCTGTGGCCTTTTTCCACAGACACAGGTCCTGGGCCATGGTTAGTGAAATAGGAGCGAAATGGTAATATAATCTTTTAAAACCCCACCTGTTTGTTTGTGTTAGCCGCCGGCAATATTATTAATTGTCTGCAGTGTAGTTTAGTTACGCAGCGCACTAGGTTATTTATTTTTTGGCGACATGTGATTCAAAATGTCGCGCCAAGGGATCGCAGTTAAAATGTACTCGGGGTGGGGGGGGGGGGGGGGAACCTTCACCTGCACGGCACACGAAAATGACAACTGGGCCGAGGTCTATAAAAGGGGGGGGAGGGTAGTGTTCCGATTTGAAGCCTTTGCACACAGTCAGCAGTTCCATAGTTCAGTTATCTCGGTTAAGTATATGTGGCATAGTTAGAATCCCTACCTATGTCGAATGGGTTAATTTTATGTGTGCGCTGCGGGTTTCTTTTATAGTCAGGTTTTTTTTACATCTTTAAATCTCCCAAGCAAACAAAACCCTCCCTTCACTCCCTCCTCCCACTCTTAGCGGGCGAACGAGCGCTTCACCCGCCCAACCTTCACTTTCAAACCACGGTGCCATAAACACACGTGTTCTGACTATGACGTGGGCGGAGCCCCCTCGCCTCGAGCTCAGACTCCGCCCCACAAAAAAGAATGTCCAACCCTGTTCGACACTGGGAAGGCAAAAGAGCCTCTTTGGGGGGAGGCGCACCGGACGCCACAACGCCCCTCTCAATCGCGGCTGGCCACCACGACACCCGAAAACGCCCCGTGCCAATCTGGGAGGTGAGTTACCCCAAGTGGATTCCCTCCACCCCACACGGGGAGGGATAAGAAGGATCGCGAGCTGTATCCGGGGGGGGGGGGGGGGTTCCTTGGTTCTGGTCTGCTGGCTCCTTGGTCCGGTCATCGGTCGTGGCGGCTGGGATCGTTCCGTAGGATCCTGGCTGCGCTCGTGGATTCTGGTTCGTGGGGTTCGAGTCCCACCATGGTGGGTTGTGTTGGAGCGCTCGATGGCTGGGGATCCCCGTTCCCTTCCACAGACTCCGAGGCTCCACAAGTGCGGTTGGTTAAAACGCCACGAGGCGCCAGGTGCCCACAAACTCTAAACCCAGCTTGCCATCCTCCGTGGGACTGGAGGGTCCGAATAAAGGCCAGTTGGCGCCATTATTTTTGGGTGTGTTTGTGTCTGTTGTGCGCCAGTCGGTAAAGTAGACCTGCATATGTCCGTTGCTTATTGTACATTGCATTTTAGCCGGTTTAACCCTGGCTCGTGTCTTCCCTCCTCTGATTATTATTGTAAAACAAACCTTTCATTAAAATGTACCAGCTAGTTTTCTGTTGCTTTCTCTCATTGGCGAGCATGGTTCGGGTTTGAGTTATAGTGAGCGATTGGGCCGGTTAAAATTGTTATTTGGCCGGCGCGGCTTTGGTAATTCCTGCACGGTTACCGGCTGGATCGAGTCGGTAACAGCGACTCGGTTCGGCCAAAGCCGGCGAGGGTGTGGCTTCCCCGGTGTCTTAAATCGCGTAGTGACTTAGGTATTTGGCTAAAGAGGAATAAACCCTACGCTACGCGGTTTGAAATATTGGCGTCCACGTCCATTAAAGCGGACTCGCGACTCGGAAGTTATCCGGGTGACGACCGTCCAATTCCGGTGTTCGGTTGGGAGACGGCCAACTGCTCCATCTTGCGGTCGTCCTTGCCCCCGAACCCAGCAACTACAAAATATATCGTTTTTTTCGCCCTTTGCACTCATGGGGTTGAAAGAATACTAAAAAAAAAATATTCGTGTCTGGACTCTGATCTTCACGCAAAATTCAGTTTGTTGCCTTGTCCACACCAACCTGTCCATCAGGTCCGCTCCGCCAAATCCGTCCACAACCTTTTGAAATTCGTGCTATACGTCTATCTATGTGACCTATTCTCAATGGTGAAGAATTCACTGAAATATATTCTCAGGATCTTCACTAAAATATTAACAATCGTCCTTGTCAACACCCAAAATGTCATTAAATGTCGTCCAAATCACTCCACAACTTTTTGAGACATCGTATTCACAGATGGACCAGACAGTGTGAAAACATAAACTCACCCACATTCAGTGGTGGAGTAGACAATTTGGTTGTTGGTAGATAACAATGAAACAAGGAACAGTTATAATTAAAGAATAGAACACAAAGTGACGAGTCAAACAGCTATAAATAAGGAATAGAATTCAATGAACAAGTGAGCAGCGATAATTAAAGAATTACACGACTGGTTCATAAGTTTTTAGAACACCCCATTTTTTTCCAGTTTTTTTCGGAAATTTTAGCAGTTTTAAATGGTCAATGTTCTTTTGAATTAAAGCATAGAACAAATAAACAATTGCAGATAAAAAAGAAATAAGGAATTCGCTTTGTGAACAAAATTAATCGTAAACTTTGTGACTCATCGCTACCTTTTGCAAATAATAACAGCCGAACATACTCGGGCCATCTTTCCCACAATGGAAATCAAATAATGTCGGAAAGGTTCTTCCCAACACTGTTGCAGAAGTTCCCAAAATGTGTTGCACTTGTAGGTTGCTTTGCTTTCACCCTTCTGTCGGTTCATCCCAAACCAGCTCGGATGGGGTTAAGTCTGGAGACTGCGGCTGGCCTGGCCATTCCATGATTAAAGTTCTACCGTCTTGCTCTTTTTCTTCTAAGGTAAGGTTCTGACATCGCCTGGAGGTATGTTTTGGTCGTTATCTGCTGGGGATGAACTCCTGACCAGCTAGTATAGACCAGAGGCTATAGCATGGGCGCTGCAAAATGCTGAGGTTGCCCTTTGTGTTCAGGGTGCCAGTCACTCTGGACCAGCAAAAAGAGTCCCAAATATCACACTTTCCTCCTCCATGTTTGACAGTTGTGACACCAGCATTGAGGAACCATTTTCGCCTACTCGATGGGTTCAAAAACCTGCACGATGAACGAAGATTTCAAAATTTTGATTCATCGGTCCATAGACCTTTCTTCCCTTTTCAGTAGTTCACTGGCGTTGTGCTTCATGGCCCCAGGCAAGCTCTTTTTCTTGTTTTGCCATCTTCGCAATGGCTTCTTCCTGCCACTTCCAACCTGTCAAACGCTGCATCTCGAAGTCTTCTCTTTCACAGTTGAAACTTGAGACTTCCTTACTTTCGACCAGTGTTAAGCTGTGCTTTGAAAGCTTGCTGTCCTGTGAGCGCCTATCACGCAAGCTGTGGACCTCAGAAACTTGTCTTCTGATTGTTTGTGGCTTTGGTCTGCCAGACCTCTTCCTGTCAGAGTGTCCTCCAGTTTCCAAGTGCCTTTGATGGTGGAGAAAACTGTACTCACTGAAATCTTGGCTTCCTTTGCATTTTCTCCCAAAGGAAAGATTCAACACTTTTGAGGGGGAAATGGTCTCTGTCTTCCTTTGTTAAATTGTCTTTTTCTCGCCATTATTGATAGCAGATATACAACTTCGATGCAGTGCAATATTGTCAAATAATGGGCAACACAGTTTCTGTTCGAACACTGCTTTATACAGACAGATGGTTTTAAAACTAATCAAGAAAAAGTTGGGACACCTGTAGGAATTGATTTGCATCACTTTCAGCTTAATTTATTCCATTGCTGCAGAAAACAGCTGCAGTTGCAAACAATTACTTGTTCCCTGAAAAGGGCCTTTTTTAACAACTCAGAAATTAATTATTTTTTCAGTTTTTTGGTACCTAATCTTTTTTTTTAAACCTCTCTGGCAGTTTCCACTTAGCTTGTGTACCAGTTCAGTTTATTCACTGGACTTGAACTGCTTAAATTAAAGTAAAAACTGGAAAAAATGGGGGTGTTCTAAACTTTTTGACCAGGAGTGTATAATACAAGTACATTGAGTCAACAGCCATAAATGAAGGCAACAGTTCAAAATAGTGAAATAGAACACAAGTGAACGAGTCACAGCCTATAACTAAAGGAAACAGAAGACAAGTGAATGAGTCAACAGTTATAAATTAAGGAAAATAGAATGCAGTGAAGGAGGTCAACAATTTTAAATAAAAGCCAAATATAATACAAGTGAACGAGTCAACAGTTCAAAATAAAGGACATAAGAATGCTACAAGTGAACGATTCAAACAGCGATAGAATTAAAGGAAAAATAGAGACAAGTGAATGAGTCAACAGTTCATAAATAAAGGAACTAGAATACAACGTGAACGAAGTAACGGTATTTAAAGAAAAAGAAAAAGAAAAATACAAGTGAACAATCAACAACTAACAGATGTTTGACTAACAAACTTAATATGATACAAACAAAAACACGACATAATAGTGACCGAAGGGCTTTTCGTGCTGCACTCTTCAGGTAAAAATCGAGGAAGTGAAGGCACGTGTTTATAAGCAGTCTCAACAAGGTCGACGCTGATTGGTGTTGTCAAGCCGTAATGACGTCACGGTCTTAACGAACGCCCAGTTGGTCGGCTCATCATCTTCACCTCAAGCTCCCGTTGCTGGAGCAGATTCGTCGATGATTGACGTTTGCAACCAAATCCTGGGAAAGAGGGGGGATTGGTTTCCCCTAAGGTCTATTCACCGTTTGTTACCGTACACTTCCCTTGATATTTCCATGCTGAAAGAGACAACAGAGATCGTACAAATTCCTTTTGACGACATAGAATTTGGGGAATCAGTTGGTAAGGGATGAAAGGTGCTTCCAACTTACGTAAATGAAATGAGCTCGCTCCATTTGTGAAAGGTGGGTACTGAGTTAGAGGGCACCCCGGGCAAAACATTCGGCCACTTCGGTCACTATCCTCGGCTCACTATCGCTGAACATATCTGCATTTACTGGTCTGCACAGATAGGTTGGCAACAGGTGCTTGCAATGAGATGAAGCAGATACAATGGCGGTGGTTGCTGGTAATTTCTACTGCTCGCACTGGTTGTGTTCTAACCTCACAAATCTGTTCTTCGAACGCCAAGGGATGTGTTGTTTGATCCGATTCAGCCAATCTTATTTGGTGCGGCCCACGACCGAGCTTCAATCGGCAACTTAAACTCATAAATAACATGCTGTTTGTGAGGTGGGATTAGCACATCCTTTTTTGACTGACGTCAGCAAACGGGCGAGAGGTAAGATTACTCGAGTTGGCACAGCCAGGAAATGGTTGATTACAATACGTTTGATTTGTACTTCAAACTTCGTGATGATTGCCCTTTCCAGGGCATCCCTGAAATGGACTGGACATTTGTCCGGGACCAATCTTCGATCTTTTGTCGCTGTTTCGAAACGTTGTGCACTATCCTCATACTATATGCTCAGGATAACCATTCTTCACCGAGTATATTCGATTATTTTGTCAATTTTCAGCAGGAAAGATTACAGGTGAACAAATCCTCTTTGTGCTCTGTTAATCGGATATTGATCAAGGCAGTTTTGTTTCTCGTGGAGCTGCAGGAGATCCGAGGCGATATACTGCCCTGTGAAAGTCGGCTTCCGGTAGATGGATGTTGTGAAGCAAGGTTGGATCTATCAACCAACAGTTCCAAAAACGTTTCAAAAAATATTATGTCGTGTCAAAAGGAATTTGTACGATCTGCTGTGTCTCTCTCAGCATGGAAAGATCAGGGAAGTACGGTAACCAGAATGTTGAGATGGACCTGGGGGAACCCATCGCCTGTCTCTCCAGGATGAGTTTGCAAACGTCAATTTCATCGATGAACTTGCTCCAGCCAATGGGAGCTTGAGGTGAAGATGATTGAGCCGGACCAATGGGCGTATCGGAATAACCTATCATTACGTGAACCAATAGTGTCCACCTTATTGAGACCTGCGTATAAAGCACGCGCCTTCACTTCCTCCTTCATTTGCCTTGCAATTTACCTTGGTGCAGCACGAAAGCTTTCATCACTATTATGTCGTGTTTGTATCCATATTAAATCAACAACTATAAATAAATGGGAAACAAGCCGGTAGGTGACATGGGTGGTCGCTATATGATTGATACTAGTCATACAGTTTTTGACGGATCGGGCTGAAAATTTTTGACAGAGGTTGATTATAGTACGCATAAAAGACACGGTAAGCGATTTTTAATTTTGCGAAAAAAAATAATATATAAATATTTTTCGATTTTTTTCAAACATTTCAAATCCTGTGCTAGCAACGTGGCATCCATAGCAACGTGCTAAAAAGCATACAACTATTCCTGGTATAACTTACCAGTCAGTTTTTCATCCAAAATTGGTTGACTCCTCCTGCTCCAAGTCCATTACATACATACAGACAGACGGAACCTGACAAAATGTAGTCTAGCGACCAACCCAATATAATGCAAGGTGAATGAGTTCAACATTTGAAATAAAAGCAAATAGTAATCAACGTGAAACGATAAACGGGCTATAAATAAGGAAATAGAATGCAAGGGAATGAGTCATGGTTCAATGTAAAGGAAATAGAATACAAGTGAATGAGTCCACAATTATAAGTAAGGAACAGAATGCAAGTAAAACAAGTCAACATTGTGAAATAAGCAAGTAGAATACAAGTGAACGAGCAACAGTTCGAAATAATAGAAATATAATACAAGTGAATGAGTCAGCAGTTTCAAAAAAAAAGAAATAGTGTTACGAATCTGGCAGCCATGAGCCACACACAGGACAGGTCCCCGTAGCTCAGTTATTTCGTTAAGTATATGTGCTATATTAGAATTCATCCCCTGTTTCTAATGGGAATTAATTACGTGCGCTGTGGATATTTATAGTTAGGATTTTTACATCCCCAACGACAACACCAACAACTCTGTTTTCGCATCGTCCACGCTCTTTTCTTATTTTGCCGCCGGCGAGCAAAGCGCCTATGCCCACGTGGGCGGAGTTTAACGATGGCCGCCATGGCGTCCCTCTTTGGCCAATCGGCAAGGAGGGGCGTCTCACCCGCCCCGTTTCCGACTCAACACCATCGCCATTATGCACGTGTCGCGAGTGAGGAAGGTAGGAGAGCTACAAAACGCCTCCTATCGGGAACTCCATGCCAGAGGTGGGAGTTGCCCTGCCTACCATGCCTGTCCAATGGGATACGCCAGGAAAATCGTGCGATGGTACCGACCAATCGGGAGACGATGTTGGCCAGGAGAAGAAGCCCCTCCTCCTAAAGGGAAGAAGTGGTTGTCGGACCAGCTAGAGAGATTGCGTCCCGTGTGTCTGCAAGCGCTTCTTCTGGGTCTGCGGCGGACTGGATCCGCGCTGTCGGAGATGTCTGTCTGGCGCCATTGCAGTGAATGGTACGACGATTTTCATTAAGGAGATTCACCTCGTCTCGGCCTCCTCTGGTTTTGGGCTCCCTGTCCGTCTTTTGGCGACTTGGAGCCTCGGGAAGGTGTGGATTGACGAGGAGCTCGCGCTCGCGCCAGGTAGCCAGCCGTTCTGACTCCAGCCGAAACTATCCTCCCGGCTGGAGAGCCGAATAAGCCGGCGGGAATCTCTTTTCTTTGTGGCGTGTCTGTGTGTGGCTGTCTTGTCAAGTAGATTGTTTAGTGCTTTTGGGTGGCTTGTTCATTATTTAACAGATCTTATCGGATACTCTGCTCTTTGTGTATTCCCTCCCTTCCCCCCCCCCCTTGTAAATAAAATATCCCTTTGTTAAATGTTCCAGCTCGTTCTGGTGCTTTCTTTCGATGCTTAGCATGGTGCGGGTTAAGAGATAGATAGCGAGGGTTAAATTGTTCATTTGGTCCGGCGCGGCTCTTGGTAACTCTGCTCGGTTACGCCGGACATCCGAGACGTTCCTGCAAATCGGATCGGACAGAGTCGGGCGAGGTGTGGTTCCCCGGGAGTTTAGACTGCAGGTATTTAGCTATATTGAATTAGGCAATTAACCCTACCCCACGTTGTCACCTATTGGCGATCTTCGTCTGATAAGGGACCCGTGACCTTTCGGATTTATTCTGAAAAGGTACGAACCTAAATTCCGGTGTGTTCAGTGGAGCCGACTCTACTGCCCCCCTAGCGGTCATGCTCCCACAGAGACCCGGCCCCACAACAATAGAATGCAATGGTGAATGGTCAACAGTTTGAAATAAAGGAAATAAAATGTAAGTGAACGAGTGAACGCGACACTTTAAAGGAAATATAATACAATGAATGAGTTAACAGTAAAAAATTAAGAAATAGAATACAAGTTAAGAGTCAACATGCGGAATAAAAAGAATAGAATAACAAGTGACGAGTCAACAGCTATATAAAAGGAAATATGAACACAAGTGAACGAGTCAACAGCTATAAAATTAAGGAAATAAATAGAAATGAACTCGAGTTAAAACAGTTCAAATAAATTGCTCATTGAGCAAGGAATTGCCGGAATAACTTTGTCAATTCCATGATCCTTAAAAAAAACAAAAACGGAAATCAATTTGGTTCTTTTAAGTCGATAGTGCTACTGTTTTAGGAGTATAGCACTTAGTTTTGGTATGATCATAACTTGGAAGTCAATCGGACTTGAAAATGGCGTTTTTATCGGCAATTGAAAGTTTTGACCCAACCCCCTGACATTTCGACCCCCGGACCGCTAGAGAAGGGTGTTAGTTGTGACACCTGAATGAGACATGTTTGGATGCAGTATTGGAAGATGCACATGTTTGTATTTGGTTTTAGTCGATACGGACCGATTTTAGCGGACGTTATGCGAAAATAAGAAGTTGTTCGGTGACCTTGACCCTGACCTTTGACCTAGATTCACCAAAACGGACAAGTGTCTAAGTGGACCATGGCAGAGTCTGTACCCAGTTTGTTCATTGATCGCTGAACGGTGTGGCTGTACAAGGGTAAACAAAACCACACAAACCAGAGGAACAGAATGACACCCCAACCGCCAGAACATAATTGCCAAAAATCCGAAGCATTCCAGCAATTAAAGATGGAAATAGAATACAAAGTGAACGAGTCAACAGTATCAAATTAAAGGATAAGTAACAAAGAGAACGAGCAACATTATAAATAATGAATAGAATACCAAAGTGAACGGTCAACAGTTCAAAATAAAGAATAGAAATCAACAGACAATAAATAAAGGAAATGGAATAAGTGACGAATCAACAGCTAAATAAAGGAAAATAGAATACAAGTGAATAAGATCAACAGCATAAATAAAGGAAATAGAAGACAAGTCAACGAGCAACAATTAAAAGGAAAATAGAATAACAAGTGAATGAGCAATTGAAATAAAGGAAAAATGGAATACTGTGAACGATTCACAGTCAAAATTAAAGGAAAAGAATAAGTGAACGAATCAACAGCTATAAATAAGAAGTAAGAATACAAAGTGAATTGATCAACAGTATAAATGATGGAAATTAGAATGAAGTGAAGAGTTCAAATTATAAGTGAAGGAAATGAAAGCAAGTGAATGAGTCAACAATGTGAAATAAAGCCAATACAATAAAAGTGAACGAATCAACAGCTATACATAAAGAAGTAGAATACAAGTGAATGAGGCAACAGTTCGAAATAATGGAAATATAATGCAAGTGGTCAGAAGTTCAAAATAAAGTAAAATAATGCAAGTGAATGAGTCAACAATGTGAAATAAAGCCAATACAATACAAGTGAACGAATCAACAGCTATAAATAAAGGAAGTAGAATACAAGTGAACGAGCAACAGTTCAAATAATGGAAATATAAAGCAAGTGAGTCAGCAGTTCAAAATAAAGTAAATATAATGCAAGTGAACAATCAACAGCTACAAATAAAGGAAGTAGAATACAAGTGAACGAGGCAACAGTTCGAAATAATGGAAATATAATGCAAGTGAGTCAGAAGTTCAAAAGTAAATATAATGCAAGTGAATGAGTCAACAATGTGAAATAAAGCCAATACAATACAAGTGAATGAATCAACAGCTATAAATAAAGGAAGTAGAATACAAGTGAAGAGGCAACAGTTCAAATAATGGAAATATAATGCAAGTGAGTCAGAAGTTCAAAATAAGTAAATATAATGCAAGAATGAGTCAACAATGTGAAATAAAGCCATACAATACAAGTGAACGAATCAACAGCTATAAATAAAGGAAGTAGAATACAAGTGACGAGTTCACAGTTCAAAATAAAGGAAAGAGAATGTAAGTACGAATCACAGCTGTAAATAAAGGTTATAGAACAAAAGTGATGAGTCAACAGTTATTAATAAGGAAATAGAATAGAAGTGAACGAGTAAACTTTTCAAATGTAGGAAATAGAATACAAGTGAACGAGTCAACAGTAAAAAATTAAATAAAGGAAATTGAATAAAAGTGAATGAGTCAACCGCGATAATTAAAGGAAATAGAATACAATTGAATGAAT
>JAXMNL010001191.1:3170-18214 GCA_035128595.1 Eptatretus atami
CATAACCTGTCCCGTTAGAGGAGGGGGGAGCGCTTTTGCACTTCCTGATATATATTTAATTAATCAATTAATAAAAGCTCTCTCTGTAACAAACCGAAAGTTGTCAGTGAACAGGAGGAGGAACCGGTGTCGATGACGGCTTAAAATCTCAAACCAGGTAGCTGTAGGACGTAACTCACTCATCTCCACAGGTATGTTCTCGACGAACAGCCGGGCAGGTTTGCTGTGGATTGGACGACTCGCGGAGATCTTGGGTTCATCTGTGACTCTTGGCCTTCCTGAGAGGAACAACACCCAAGGGGAGAAGGCCACAACTCAACCTGCATGTCACCCTTAACATACAAAATACCTGTTATTCAAGATGAGATGTCTGTTGTCCTACCTGATGCTGTGTACGTGATTAACTTCAAGATGCTGTGTACACCTGTTGTCTGTGTACGATGCATAACTCAAGTGTCTGTGTACCACTGATGTCGTGTGTGGGTGGAATAACTCAAGATGTTTTTATGTTTACCACCTGTGTCGTTGTGGAATGAATACTCAAGGGTCTGTGTCCTACCTGATGTCTTGTGTGGGATGATAACTCAAGATGTCTTGTGTCCTTACCTGATGTCTGTGTGGAATGATAACTCAAGATGTCTGTTGTTGTACTTACCTTGATGTCTGTGTAGGGATTGAATAACTCAAGATGTCGATAGTACCAGACAATGAATGTCTGTGCTGGATGAAATACTCAAGATGTCTGATTTACCCACCTGATGTCTGTGTTGGGATGACTATCAAGATTCTGTGTCCTACCTGTGCTGTTGTGGGATGAATAACTCAAGATGTTCTGTGTCCCTACCTGATGTTCTGTGTGGGGATAATCAAGATGTTTCTGTTGTTTACTACCTGATGTCTGATGGGGAATGAATAATCAAGATGTGCTGTGTTTACTAATTGTCTGTGATGGAATGAATACTCCAGATTGTCTGTGTACTACCTTGATCTGTGTGGGCTTGAATAATCAGATGTCTGCTGTATACTGATGATCTGTTGGGAACGATGGAATAATCAAGATATTCTGTGTCCTACTTGATGGCTGTGTACGATGAAATTAACTCAAGACTGTACTGTGTTCCTACCTGGTCATGTTGGGATTGAATAACTCAAATGTCTGTGTCCTACTGATGTCTGTGTCGATGAATAACTCAAAGATGTCTGTGTCCTACTATGTCTGATGTGGGAGAATATCAGATTGTCTGGTATACCTTGATGTCTGTGTCACGATAAAAATCAAGATGTTTGGTGATTACTACCTGATGTCTGGTTGGGATGAATACTCAAGATGTCTGTTTCTACTATTGTCTTGTTTACGCGAAATACTTCAAGATTGTCTCGTTGTCCTACCTGGATGTCTGTGTACGTTGATAACTCAATTGATTGTCCGTCGTCACTACCTGCCACAACTACGATACCGTCCCTCTCCATGCATCGTGATCCTCGTTCACAGGAAACGGCCCCCGGAATTGTTTCGAACCACCTCGCCACCCGAAGGTGCGAGCACGTGATGTTTATCACCCCGTTGTCTGTGTGTTTGTACCCACGAACATCGAAGATTTTTTCGAGTATGTTGCGTTATTTGCGTTGGTTTTTCTCGTTGGTGTTATTTTTGATGATTTACGCCCACACGTCACAATTTTCAAACGCTTTTCACGACACTTCACCGTATGGTAGAGTTTCGTCTATGAGAAGAAGCCGATTGTTTTTGAAGGTAAAGGTCAACTAGGCCAAAGGTCACATAACCTATCAAATTTCTAAATCCTCAATTTTCAATCCCATTGATGTTAATTTGAAGAGGATTTTCGGATCAGATTCACTGATTTCAACCACCTTATTATTTTAAGATCAAACGTGCCAAAAGGTCAACATAGGCCACAGCGTCAACAACGATACTGAAAATTCAACGAGAACAAGAAAATAAGAGAATTCAGAGATTGCATACCTCGGTCCGGACTTTTTGTTGTGTGATATTTGGGGTTTTGTGTCATTATATTTGTGTGGATGTGTGATGTGTGGTAGTGGTTGTAGGGTGTGTGTGTATGTGAACGTGTGTGATGTGGGATGAGTAGTCGTGTTTAACTGTTTCATATCACTGCTTCAGGTTTCGTACATGGGAAAATTAAGAAGCAATTGTGCCTGCTCATTTTACAAACTGGCACAGGACAGCGGACAGGGAAACATCATTATTTAAATAACAGTACGGATGGATCCTGGATCATCCCTGTGGGTGACCATCCCCGACCTTGTTCACATATATTTTCTGAGAAACGCCATCCTTACATCTACGATATTTGCATAAAAATGATGTCTTTATCGGCCGTAAACATTCATATAAACGATATCATGAATTAAGGAACGCCACTCTCACCCTCGTTACGTTCGCTGCGCGAAATCCAGTCTGGGATGAGATCTGCAAGAAACCCGTTCGGAGGTGGAAAGTAAGGCGGGTCTTGCGATCGTCGTCCCTATCGCTGCTGGGTCCAGCGGCTATAGGTCATCGCCTGAAAGAGACACGGTAAGAACTCGAACCGACCAGATTCAACGTATAACAAAACCTTAAAAACCCAAACACCTTCCGTCCACGATAATGACCCCAGGCGATCGAATCCCTACACATACATGCACCACAACATTATGGGAAGCAAGGCAGGATTGTTAGTAGTGTGCACTTAAATTATTAAATATATTTAATTAGATTTCTTCAACTAACCACTGGAGGGTACATTTACCATCCATCAGTCAGATGGTCGCAGCACGTACATTCACAGGCGGTCTGCTACTACCATCGCTTTCGTCCCTAAACTAACCCACTACACTACCACGAGTATCCACTGTTAACGGTTAGTGTATTTATGTTTTATTATAGACCACTTAATGATTGCCAATGTAAGATACTATATTCCTGCAAGAGTGGGGTTGTGACCCTTTGGTGGAGCCCAGACCATGCCACGCTGTAGATACTGAAGGTTACAAATGTATCTCCATTCACAAACACATCGAACACTACACGGTAGTCAGGTAGAGAACATACCCTCCGCCAAGGCATGAACAGTTCAACGTTTATGTATTCCTGATCAGGTCGGGATCGGGATTCAAACCTGGGACCAAACTCGGATCGCTTTGCCAACTTATCCACCACGTTTGTTTTTGTGACAGACCATCCAACAATTTTTGAAACATCCAGCTCCGTGTCCTTGTTGGACCCGCGGTCTCTCTCTCTTCTCTCTCCTCTCTCTTCTCTCTCTCTCTCTCTCTCTTCTTCTCTCTTTCTCCTTCCTCTCTCTCTCTCTCTCTCTCTCTTCTCGATGGGAAGAATGGACTTCAATAATTATTAATCTCTCGTCCCGATCCTGCACAAAACGAACCACTTCCACCTTGCAACACCCAACCCGATCGCTGGGTTCGTCCGAATCTACGTGGCAACTTTTCTGAGATATCCTTGCTCACCTGGACAGACGGACGCGGGAGTGGGACATATGACCACTGCACCTGTCCACCGTGTCACTGAGGATAATACAGGCACAGGCACTGCACGGCCAAACGTCCTCTCGTTCATCAAAGTCCTTTCCTGTGCTCGTGTCCTGCGCGTTCACACACTCACACAACGAACTCACACAACACTCCACACAACGACGCACACAATACTAGAACACAACCACACCACACCAAACCATTCGCATGACGGTTAGGCCGCTTTCTTCGTTTTCCCGCCCCGATCATTGCCGGTATTCTTCTGAGCAAGACTCTTCCTTTCACTTATTTTCTCTCCACCGTTCAATATGCATTAACTTCGACATCACTCCTCTCGTATTAGCACTTTTATTGCGTTTTTTAACAAACTTAACCCACGACATCTCCTCAGCGCATCCACGAAAGCGAGGGCGCGGGAAGGAGCGCGCGGCGACCACGTGACTTCTGGCAATGCCGCGCGGCTGTCGGTTGCGCATGCGCGGATCGAGTTGATTCTTCTTCTTCTTCTTCTTTTTCTTCTTCTTTTCGACGAAGGCACCTCTCCCCGCCTTCTTTTTTTTTTCACGTTCGAGGGAAGTTGTGGCATCGACGACGTCGACGAGAAATGCCGAAAGGTTTTACAAATCGGATTTTATTTTTTTTAATTCGACCATTTCGCAACTTCGATATGAAACGATTTTTATAATTATTTAATTCTCTATGTCAAAAAAATATCTTCACCAGGTTTATCTGGATTTAATCGTGTAAACAAGTATTAATTTCTGTCGATAAATCTGCTTGGAATGAACAAGGTGCAAACTACACTAGAAGAAGAGAAGTTAGGCGGAAGAGAATCCTCGCGCGTATTAGCTCCAGCCCACCAAAGCCTTCTCATTTGTGTAAATACCTGGAAGAGCTCTTATCGAAATCGAAAATATTTCATCGATTTATAAACCGTTTATCGTGTGAAGTTTTAATTTATGTTGAAAATGGTAATGTAACTGTGTGGAAGGAGAAATATCGGTCATAAACAACACAAACAATTTAAATGTAGGAGTTGAAGAGGGAAGAAGGGATCCCCGACCGGACGGTTTGTTGCGCCTCACCGCTTCGAGGCTTGCTCGAGCTTGTGTATCCCGCTCGAGGTCTCCTGAGTTTTGACATGGAGGACGATCCGGTCATGCGAGAGACCATGTCGGTCTCAAGGCCTACGTGACTCACCGATCTGGCACCGACGTGCAGCTGTCCCTTCAACGAGCGGCGGAAATTTCATGCCGTCTCGGTGACGAGGTGTTTGTAAAACACGTTGAACCTTCGGGAAGTGCGAAAGTGGCTGACCATCTGCGACATTTTCTAAGACGCCACTTTGTGTCAACAATGGCGACTCACCGGCGGAAAAGGTGTTCTTCCCGATGCATGAGGTTGAACTGGGAACCTCGTCGTCCTCATTCGCCCTGTTTAACCATGACGGCTCAGGAAGTGGCGAACGGCACAGAGCGATACGATCCGGTTTCACGAGGTGGACCAACGGGTCGAACATGTCTCCTTCGAGCTGAGCCGGGGTCATGGTGATGCGCCACGACCCTGGATTCGAGGACGAGGCGGACTGGGTGAGTCGTCGAGTCGGTAGGCGCGGGTCCGAGGCCCCAATCGTGTGGTAGGGCCCCACATCGGTGGTCCGGGCCCCACATCGGTTGGTCACCGGGACCCCACATCGGTGAGGTCCGCGGCCCCACATCGGTGGGTCGAGGCCCACTCGGTTAGTCTGGTTGTGTAGTCCTTGTTGGCACGAGCGGTGTGAAGGGCGGGCGGATATTGTGGGGATTTTTGACGGACGGTTCGATCGGCGCCGTCCTCTCATGGCAGGGGATACAGGTCGGGGGTATGGGGAACCGGCACGGAAGCGATGAGGGCGTTCGACCGTCGTGGCACGGCATAATGTGGATTCGTGTCTGTGGTATTGACGTTTAAATTGGCGGGAGACTTACCTTCAACTGAAGGGTGATGTGTGTTGTGTGTGTGATTGTGTGTGTGTGTGTGTGTCGTGTGTTGTGACTGTCCTCGGATGATTTTGTGCGAAGGTTCGAAGGAGATTTTAGTGTGAAGGAAGATTATGGTTCGAAGCCTCCAAACACATGTCCGTTTTCTTGAATGAGCCAATGTTCTGTGCCGTCGTGGTGTTTGGGTCCTGCCCCTTCCATTGTGGGGTGGTTCACCTTTCCGTCCACACCGTCCTTTTCCGGACTTTTGAGGTAAAACTGATGGTCGACTACCACAGTGGAAGATTGACTCTCGAATTTGTTGGTACACTGATGCAGTTAGTCAATGGCTAGTTGTTAAGTATAATGCAAGTAGAAATGGTCAGTAGTAGTAAATAATGTAGTAATGAATGTTGTAGTGATGGTCGTCGTAATGATGGGCAGTCATGATGCGATAGTAGTAATAATGGTGGTTGTGGGTAGAAGTAATGATCGGGAGTATGATGATAGTAGGTATGTTAGCACAGGGTAGTCGTGATCAGTCGTAGTGAGTTTGTACTGGTGATTGTAGAAGTAGTGATGGAGAGATGTTAGCACAATGGTTTGGCGTGATGGTCGTGGTAGTGATTGTTTAGTCCGTGATTTGGTAGGTAGACGTTTGTGGTTAGTAGTATTACAGTGTAGCAGTGGGTGTAGTGCCAAATTTTGAGTTACCGGAGCCCATGCCAATGTTGGCCGTTAGACGTTCATCGCCAGATTTATTTTTTCATCACTCAGTGCTGAGCACGACGAGCGACATTGAGTCCCAAAATGAGTGTTTAAATTAATTAAAGAGCACACAGTTTCACTACCGATGATAAAAAAGCCTGCCGCGGTTGCCTCAACGTTTAAGGTTGGCTGGGTTAAGATCTAGGGTCTTGAGTTTAAGCCCCTGTCCGAGGCCGTTAAGTAACACCTGGTTGGGTCGATCGCATGTCGTTTATACTGCAGAGGATCGGCAACTAAGTTTCCACTGCTACTTGGTAACAGGGGCACTGCTATCATTTGTCATTGCACACGCTTCCACAAATGATTGCAACCTGTCAGCTACAGGCTGCATTATTGTTGCGGGCGGGATCGGCACAGGCAACGGAGCCGCTCGATGGAGCTGCGGAGTCGGTCCACCGAACACCCGGACTGTATAGGTCGTCACCCCGGACAACTCCGGAGCCGACGGCGTCCTTATCGGACCGAAGATCGCCAATAGGTTGACACGTGGGGTAGGCGTCGATTGCCATTTCCAATTTACCGAAATACCCACGTCGTTTCAAATACCGGGGAATTCACCCATCGACGGCCCTCGTAGAGGTCGAGCCGTTAGCGCTCCGACCGTGCGCAACCGCACGCGGACGGTTGCGAAGTTCGTCGGTCCAATTCGTACATTTTTACGCGGCATCAGCCTTATAAATTTCACCAAACACGCATCACGCTTAGACCAAGGGAAGAAAAACGCAACGACGTACATTTAACAAAGTGTATTTATTTATATAAGGGGCAGGGGAGCACGCAGAAGGAGTTTAACCGAAATACTAGACGGAATAAGCAATATTATGGACACACTTATGCAGTTTCATATTTAATTGGACTTTGGCGCCACAACACACACACATGTACCCAAGAACGTTGAGCCGCAGCCTTATGAGGCCTCCAGCTCAAGGGAAAGGCAGCTTGAAGAACCAGAGCTGCCTTGACCTGTGTCTGCCTCGTGCGGGTTGTTGAGCTGGCGGGGGGGTGGCGGGAGACTCGGACCTTTCAGCGTGTGAGGCGAATTGCGAACACTACTCGTGTCAGGCAAACGCGATCATCCATCGTGCAGGCGAACGCGATCTCACTGTGTCAGCGCGAAACGCGAATCACCACTCGTGTCCCCGTTCCTCTCTCCTTGTCCGACCGAGACAGGAGCGCAACCAACTTGTGGTTCTTTGTCGAGGAAGATCTCTCGAAGCTCTTCTTTCTGGTCCGATCGTGCCCGAAACTTATTCACTCCGTTCTAGGGGGAAGGGAGGGCGCCTCCCCCTCCCTCACTGGCGGTTTTGGCGTGCAGAATTCGCGTCGCCCTGTCACTGGCCAAAACGAGCGGCGAAGATCCGTCACATTGCGGCGGGGCGTTTTGGTGACGTCACGCGGAAGCCTTTCTCACCGTCGCGGGGTGCTTGGCCTGAGCGGCCGGCCACCTCATGTAGCACAGCTGATTGTCTCGAGGGCGCCACGAGGCTCCTTGACTCGCCCACCATGGCGTCGGCCAGAGCACGTGCTGGGCCAAAGGTGGGGGGGGGGGGAGGGGCGTTTGGGGTTGTTGTTTTGAGATTTTAAAATAAAAGAAACCTCTGGGACTATCAAAGTAAATCACACGCATGACATTTATTCACCCCTTAAACGAGGGACTGGGACCCCAACTAAAAACACTACTTACCGATATAACTGTTCTGTTAGGCCTGTATAGTTGTGTTGCTCATGGCTTCCAGATTTCGCACATATATGACAGCACAACCATGATAGCAAAGTTAAAGTACCCCTGGACACGCCCGCTAATCTCACATAGACCCCCGCCCACTTCATTTCACATGACATCCCATTAATCTTCAATAGACACGCCCCACCTTTTTTTCATTCTTCCTTTCCCCAACAAATCGACGCAGCCACTTAATCTCACAATGGGACATGCCCACTTTAATCTCCAATGCATACGCCCACTTAATCTCACATGCATAACGCCCTTATCTTCACACTAGACACGCCACTTATCTCGAATGGACATGCCACTTATCTTCAATAGCACGCCCACTCAATCCTCACACTTTAGACGCGCCACTTAATCTCACAATGGACATGCCACTTATTCTCACAATGCATAACGCCCACTTAATCTCACAATAGCAGCCCATTTAATCTACACATAGACACGCCCCACTTAATCTCACAATGAAGCCCGCCCACTTATCTCACAATGGACACGCCCACTATCTCACAATGGGCCCGCCCACTTATCTCACCAATGGACACCCCACTTAATTCTCAAAATGGACAAGCCCACTTCATCTCACAATGGACACGCCACTTCATCTCATAATGGGCCACCATTCATCTCCACAATTCAGATCTCCTTTAACTTCAGTTTGGCAAATTTAACAACGTCAAATCAGTTTGTGATGTACTTCTCCAATTTCCCACCCACCGGTTTTAATAACAAAACTACATTGATTTAAACAATAAAAGGAGCAGTGTAATTTTTTGAGTACAATGTTTGAGTTTGTGACAGACATTGCGAGAGGTATGCATACTCACTTCAGCTGTCTAGCTGGGTTCGAATCCGACCCAGCTCTAAACTTGTCATGCAGGTCGTTTACAAGGAGGTGATTCATCAATGTCGATGTGTTCCGTTCCGTCGGAGGACCATACCTGGACGCCTCTTCGGGCTCTTGTGTTCGTCTTTCATTGTGTTTCACATTAGTTTGTGAGTCTTTCTTTGGAATTGGAAAAGAAAATTGAAGCTTTTGGGGCCGGATACAAATCCGACAGTGATAATGAGATGGCAGATCATGTAGGTATGATGTTAACGTACTGTCTAGAGTATGTGCTTACCTGCTCTTGCCGACAACGAGTCTTATTGTCATTGATGTATTCCAGGCCGACCTTGGCTCCATCCCCATGTGATCGCCATTTCTTTCACAAAAGCAGCCGCCCAATCACTGAACTACCAGATTTCAAACTACCCTGGGAGGCATCTAAAGTAGTTCCAATGTATTGCCATGTCCAAGTTCGGGACAACCCTTGACCCCGATGTGTTGGCCGGTCGAAAGCACACAAGCGCACAACAGCTCAACCGATACGTGATTGTTTGGTGTTTTGTTCTTTTTATATTAACCGTGGTAGACGCTAAGGCTCACTCGGATGGGAGTGATGGTGCGGAGCGCCGCTTCCGTGCACTCCAGTACCATACACACCCTGGACAGCACCCAGTAGTAAATGTTAGGGTCATTATGGTCGTCGTAATGTTGGATGGTGATGGTGGTAGTTACTGTTAATAAGTCGGAAGATCGGTAGTTGTAAGGGTACTATTGGGTAGTAGTAGCTGTAGTCATCAGTGGCGATCGCCATTGAGAGCGAGATAAGGTGGAAAGATGACAAGGTTTGAAAGACGTGTCCGGCAGCTGTTTCTTCACAATCCACCATGGAACAAAACCACAGCTCATTACATTGGTCCATGGCTGTTAGATTACAGTTTGATTTCTTTCCTTGTTCTTCCTTTGCCTTCCCTATAGGTCCAGAACGTGCATTCGGGAAGAGTGGAGAGAAGCATCTGTATCTGGAGAAGTTGGACCCGTGATTACCTCTTTGGAGACCAATGATGGAATCCCTGACCTCCATGGTCACCTCTAGTGTTTAGTTCCTAGAATTGTGGAAACGTGTTTATTACCCTATCCAGACAAGAGGGTCTGTTCTGTTTGTTATGTTTGGTTATTGCTTGTTTTTCGACAGCACTTTGAGTTTCTGAGAAGGTTTACCATCAGACCTCCCAAGACCCTTTTAGACCCCCAAAACCCTGTGAACCCCTTACAACCCAAGACTCATTTAGCACCCCGAAGACCAAGAACGACACAGAGGACCCAAAATACCTTTTCGACTCCAAAGCCCTTTTGACCCCGTAGATAGTTAGACCATTTTTAGACCCCAAAGTCTCCGTAGATCCTGTTCTACACCACTTGAACCCTTAGATCCTCTTCGACCTTTTTTCAAACACCCGAGACATAGACCCATTCTACCCTACATTACCTCTCACACCTTTTCAGACTGCTAATACTCTAATAAACCCTTGACCTAGACCTTTTTTAGGGACTTTCCAACCGCTTTAGACCTTAAATTACCACTCTTTGACTCTGACGTTTTTATGCCATTTTTTTTTTTTTATTTTTTTTTTTTTTTTTTTTTTATTTATGGTGGTTGTTGTGGATTTTAAACCGAGAGTAGATTTTAGACATTTTCAGAGCTCACTCTACCTTTCAATTGCTCTTTCTTGTTGAGATTTCTGAATTAATTATTTATTTGTTTCGTGTGTATAATTTATTTAAAAGAGGTCTCACCATAGAGTTAATACTACAAAGTAAGAAGTGTGCGCACCAAATTCAACCTCTCGTATATTGAAACACGAGCGCGCACACCACTTCTGGAGAGCAAGTGTGCTCGAAGAGAACCGGAAGTGTGTACTACGTGTGATAAAGTGCGAAAGATGTTGACAAAGCTTATACTTGATGTTGACAAAGTTGAAATGGCACGAATTAAACTCGCTGAGAGAGAGGCATTGAAAGAATATTTGGTCTTCTTCGTTTCGTATACAGCACAAGGCTGCAGGGTCAAGTGGCAGCAGGGTAAACCTCCATTGCTGAGGCTGCGAAGATTGGTGGTTTGAACCCGGCGCGGTCATAACAAAGTAAAAGACAGTTAACCGATAAAGAAGGAACCTTCATCCATGCAGTAACATACCTGGGCATTCCTGGGGTCTTTTGGACGACCCCACCCCCACCACAAGAGAAAATAATTTTCGAAAAAAAATGTTTCTTTATAATTTAATGCAATGAATTCAATGTTTCATCTCCGGGCGTGGCTTGCTCGTGAGACGGAAGGCACCCCTCTGCCTGCTCGGCACGTTTGGCTCGTTTTCTGACGTCAACACCCCATCAATCATCAGGCCTCGGGGGGCGTTGACTTCGCCCTCCGTCACCCTTGGAAGGCGGGCTTCTGCCTGCTCGCACCGTTTGGTTGCGTGTAATGCAAAAGTGGGCCGAATAGGGATTACAGGTCGGATTCTTGGTTCAAACCTGGACAAACTCAAATCGCCTTGCCAACGAATCCACCAAGTTTCTGTGATAAGCTCAATCAACAACATTTTTGAAAAATCCAGGCTCCGTGTCCTCATTCGGCCGAAGCGATTCTCTCAATGATGAAGAATGGCTTCAAAATAATTAATTAATTCTCTCGCATCTGATGGGATCTTCACAAAAATCGAACTTCACACACTGGCAGAACACCCAACCCATCCACCGGTTTCAGGTCCGAACTCCGTAATCCAACATTTTGAGATATCTGCTCAACAGGACAAGGCGGAACGGACGGGAGTGGAACATACCTGCAACCTGTCCAACCGTCGGTGACTGAGGTAATTCAGGCACAGGCCTCGACAGGGCCAAACACCCTCTCGGTTCATCAAAGTTCCCTTCCTTTGCTCGTTGTCCTGCCGTCACACACCACACACACACACACGCAACACACAGAACTTTCCCCCACCTCGCGATTACGTAGGCGCGATTTTCTCGTTTCCACCCCCGATTATTGCCGGTTTCTCTTTGAGAAAGACTCTTTCTGCAACTTATTTATATCCCTACGTTCAATATCTTAAACTATCGACATTCACATCCCTTTCGTATCGAGCACATTTTATTGCGCTTCATTTACAACAAAGTTTAAACCCACCGAACATCTCCTCAGCGATCAACACGAAGCGAGGCGCGCGAGGACGACGCGCGGCGTCACCATGACTACCTGCATGCAGCGCGGCCGTCGGGTGCGCATGCGCGATGGTGATACTTCTTCTGCTTCTTCTCTGTTCTTTTCTTCTTCTTTTTTCTATCTTCTTTCTATCGCACGACGCACAGCACTCCCCCACTTTCAGTTTTTGTTTTTTTTCACGATTACGAGTAGTTGTCGGATCGAGACGTTCGGAACGAGAAAATTGACACGAAAAAGGTTTTACAAATCGGATTATTTTTTTCAATAGCGCAAACGAAGTGGCTTAAGTGCTTAACGCCATGCACGTGAGAGAATAGGAACCAACAAACAACAACAAACACAAATAGCCCTGGACTATTTTGGATCACGTGTCGTTAGCTATGACTTTTTGCTTCGGATGTGGTTAAATGCTTCGTGTAAAACCACGATTGAGGTTTATTTTCTATCTTGGTGAATCATTACTTAACGCCGTGCCACATGAGAGAATAGGAACAGCAAAAACAACACAATACCCTGGCAATGTGAATCGTTGACTTCGCTTGGCTATAGAACCTTTTGCTTTTCCGTTTTTTTTGCTTCTGCGCTTTTTTTTTGTGCTCCGTTTCTTTCATGGGAATTGTGCATGCCGGGAGAAATCTGGAACCGAGAAAGTGTTTATATTTATTCAATTAATTTTTTTCCAAAGTTAATTTTTATACTTCCGAAGTGATTTTTATTTCATAGACAGAAGGATTTTATGGTTGAATATTAACGATTACACGGGCCAGTGATGTTTTGAAACTCTTTCCGGGAACTTTTAATTTTTTATTTCTTGAACCAGAAGTGATCGTTATTTATTTATTTCTTTCAATTATTTTTAACCGCTTCATCAAAAAATTAATTTTTAATTCGTGATTTACATTATTTTGATCGCTGATCCGCATCAGGCGAAGTACCGGAAAATGCAAGTCAAATCAATTCAAGCTGTGCGCGGCGCGTTACACGATACCACCGTATAGGTTGGCAAGTATACAGTATGTGGAAACAAAGTTTATTAAAGCGTCAGAAGCGAAACATGTAAGAAGAATTCTACGACTTCGCTTTCTAGGCTTGCCTATTTACATAATTACGCCTTTCGCTACTCCGAATATGACAGATTTCGTATATAAATTATTTATTCTTCTTTGTCAAATAAATCATATTTCAACGTTATGAACGTTTTTCGTGTTACAGAATTAATTTTATGTACGATAAATCTAGACTTGGAAGTGAACCGGAGTCACAAACTACACCAGGAGAAGGAATAGGAGGTCAGAAGAATCCTCACGACGAGTATTAGCTCCGCCACCATAAGCTGTTTATTGTCCTGTAATGCCTGAAGGCTCTTATCGAATAAAATTTTCATCGATTTATACAAACCGTTTCGTGTGAAGTTTTAATTTATGTTGGAAATTTGATAATCTGACTTGATGTGGGAAGGAAAATACAGTCATAAAACACAACAACAACAACAATTTGAAAGAATACAAAAGTGAAGAGAAGACAGAATCCGACGGTTTTGTTGGCCTCACCGAATCGAGCTGCTACGAGCTTCGTGTTCACGTATCGAAAGAGTCTCCTGATTGTGTTTGGCCTGCAGGGCACGATCCGCTCATGCTGACGAGACCATGTCGAGTGAATCAAGGGACCTTACTTGATCCCAACTGTGGCACCAGACGTGCCGCACAGTTCCCTCAACGAGCGGCGGAAATTCTCAATCTGTCTCGGTGAAGAGAGTGTGAGAAAACACGCAGAGACCTACGGGAAGTGCGACCGAGTGGCTGGACCCGATACATCGCGACATTTCTACGAAGAACACCACTTTTGGTATGTCAACAATGAGCGACTCACACGCAAAGAGGTGTTCTTCCCGATGATGAGCTGACCTGCGACACTCGTCAGTACCTCATCGCCCTGCCTAACCATGCGGCTCAGGAAGCTGGGAACGGTCACAGAGGCAGATTACGATTCCGTATTCACCGACGGACTGGACGAACGGATCGCATCTGACATTTCTCACCTGCGAAGCTGAGCCTAGGCATCAGGTGAACTGTGCCCGGACCCATGGATTCGAGAGACGAGCGCTGGGTGAGTCGTCGAAGTAGTCATGGATTTCGTGAGACTCGTTTCGTGCACACGAGCAGAGTGTGAGAGAGAAGAGGCGCGGACGGTTGTTCGGGGATTCGACAGGCGGTTCGAAATCGGCGCCCGTCACTCTCAATGGCGGAAGATACAGGTGGAGGTGATTTGGGGAACCGGCGACGGAGCGAATAGAGTGTTCGACCCAGGCGTGAGCCCGGTACTACTGCTGGATCGTGTCCTTGTGGAATGTGAACGGTTAAACTTTGGGAGTTTACCTCAATGAAGGCATGTGTGTGTGTGTGTGGAGTTGTGTGGAGTGTGTGAGATATCTGGCTGTGTGTGTATGTACGTGTGTATTGTGTCGTGTGTGCTGCTGTACTGGTGCGGGGTGCTGCTGTGTGGTGTGAATGTGTGTGTGTATGTGTGTGATGTCGTGTGTGTCTGTGTAGCCGCGGGCGGATGTGTTGTGATGTGTGTGTGTGTGTGTGTGTCTGTGTGCGCGGGTGTGTGTGTGTTGTGTTTGTGTGTGTGTTGTGTGCGCGGATGTGGTGCATGTGATGTGACCCTGCCACAACTGTTGTGTGTCTGTGTGTGTGTGTTGATATGGATGTGATATGAAGCTTTTTCCACCACTCAAGTGTGAGCACGACACGACCCATTGAGTCCCAAAATAGTGATACATTTTACCACAGTCTGAAGACGACGATGGTTTCACGAGCGGTATTTGAACGAATGTAGATTGTTCAGAAGTAAGGATGAGAGACAATGATATCTCTCGCTCTTGGCCTTCCTGAGAGGAACAACACCCAAGTGGGAGAAGCGCACAACCTCAACCTGCATGTCACCCGAAACAATACAACATACCTGTAATTCCAAGATGTCTGTGTCCTACCTGATGTCTGTGTACGATGAATAACTCAAGATGTCTGT
>JAXMNL010001193.1:0-11561 GCA_035128595.1 Eptatretus atami
GGAAGGAGAAGAGCCAGAAAGTGGAGATATTGTTGATGCAGTGAATCACTCTTGATCGAGAGTGAGGACAATTACCCGAAAGTGTGGACACTCAAAGAATAGGAGATTTGAATGGGTTCGTAGCTGAAGAATTGTCGACGCCTAGAGGAACTATCCGACGCGACTCATAGTCTTTAGAGTACTGCCGAGTCCTAGTACAGGATGGTGATGGGAATAAGGTAAGAGGTTAGAAGAAACAGCGGGTATTGTAACATGGACGAATCCGGCAGTTGAAGATGCTGAGTTATGGGCAGAATGGGTTTATTCAGTCGACGCCCAGATAGGATCCTGGTCGTGTATTGATGCAGAGCACACTATCTACGTTGGCGTATATTAGTATGACAGTATACTATTATCACATTTATTCAAGAATAGCATGAATCTCTTAACATGTTATCCATTTCAAGTTCATTGTAATAGTAAGATGAAGTGAGATACTCGCGACGATACGACACGACGCCATTATAAAAAGCAACAGCTAAGCAGTCGCACAGCCCATGCCCAGTGGTGCTTTGCGTGATATGCATCACTGATATCGAGCCTTCGGAGATGAGGATCTTACTCCGGCGCATCATTGGGGGCACGATGCGATTCTTGGAAGAGCGAGACGGTCCTGATTCTTTACTGCCCATGGAACAAGCCGCTCGACACCAGAGTGCTGCAGCCGAGTGAAGAAGTTGATGTAGTCGCGATGCTGTTCACGTGTGCCACTCACAGGAACTAATTTGTTTCACCTCAAAATACCCCCCATATGAATGGTAATTACATTCGTTTCACAATGGAGGGACAGACGACGTGCGTCAACCTGAGTGAAACCTCTCTCAGGCTTCAGTGTTTCGAGCTTGAAAATCTGAAAACAAGAAGAAAAAACCAGGAAAGTGGGATGCAATACATAAATGAGGAGTGTGGAGACGAGCGCAACCTGTAGCCAGTAGCATAGCTAGTTAGGAAAGACAGAACATTCTCATCCAGCATTTGACATCCACACAAGCACCTTCCTTAGAAAAGAGTTACGGGAGTGAGTTTGGTACTCACTTCTCACGCTATCGCCACGCTGGTCGTGGGCCCGACACAGGATACGCCTTCATCAGCACGATTGGCCGCCGAGCACGCTTTAGAACCATGCTCTTTCAATATCCTATGGAGACGCAGGAACGAGGTACTCTTAACGTGCAAAGGTTGACAAATGCCCCTGACTCCCACAACCTCTCCAAGTGTGACAAAAAGCCCGCGACTCGATTACTTGAGCTAATGTCGATAAGAGCACGCTATGATGTTAATTGAGATGGCGAACACCAGCTTTTTAAAAGAGTGAGCAATTGTGGAGATTATTTGAAAAAATGATTCAATAATTTTAAAATATAAAACATTTTTTGCTGTTTCACAAGTGAAATATTAAAACTGACCTAGGTAAATGATCGGGCCGTATCGAACACGAAACGCTACGCAGGCCGATGTGAAGGAACTTACTCCACTAGTGTACAAAGATCGTTCTTATCGTCTACATGTGACTGAAAAATACCATCCTGGGTACGTAAGGTTGACCACAGCCTCGCTGAGCGGAATGCACTGACGGTGAGTCGTCCTCTCAGTAGCACAACAAGCAGCGTCGAGAGGAGATAGACCGCTCTGCGAATGTCACGAGCAACAGTGTCTACTGGGAGCGATCATATCGCCGCGCACTTACACACGCACATGAGCTTGTGCGTGATACGACAGAATCTCTTGTGCTCTGGGCATAGGCACACAAAACCAAGAAAAACCACCGGTTCTCCGTGACTAATGAGAAAACCGTTAGTGCTCACGCGGGACTTCCTGCGGTGGAGAAAGAGCAGCTAGAAATGGTTGCGTGTGTCCACAACCAGACGAAGCCTGGTCCCTGGTGAGAGATACACGTCTGAGCTCGAGCGTGCGAACCCATCAGCAACTCTGGGGCACAACTTCCGCGTCGTGAGATCACTGGAACACGTTACCTACTGCCGAGCAGCGTGCACAATAAATGCCTCCGCTGACTCGAGGAGAGAAACACCGCTCTGCCGCCTGTGCGAGACGACACGAGCGCTTCAATCTGGGAGCAGCTATACTGCAAAAAACAAATCAGTCACTGCGTTATCGTATGATTTGTCACATATAATCTAATCTAAGTCACAACCATGGCGAGTGACAACGCACAAACTTGTTAAGAGTCGAAGCACCGCTGTGAAGTAGTCGTGTCACTGAACAACGTCTCTGTAGAGGAGCAGAGCATACCTCGATCGATTCTCTTCTCGACGAGGTGACGTGAGTGAGGCGTCAGACCGCTGGGATCCGGGCACGCACATACCCCGTCAACTGCCGTTCGTGTCACTAAAACTCTGACGCACAACCCCGTGACTCCGTTCGTGTCACTACAACTCCTGGGGGCACAAACCCCGATGAACTCCCGTTGGTGTCAACGACACTCCTGGGGGCACAACCGCCGTGACTCCGTTCGTGTCACTGAACACTCTGGGGGCAGCAACCTCGCGTGACTCCGTTCGTGTCACTACCACTCTGGGGGCACAACCCGTACTATCCCGTTTCGTGTCACTACACCTCCTGGCGGGCACAACCCGTGACTCCGTTGGTGTGCACGACAACTGGCGGCACAAACCGACGCCGCAGTGACTATCCGTTCAGTGTCAACTACACCTCTTGAGGGCACAAAGACACCGTGATTTCCGTTTCGTGTCACTACACTCTGACGGCACAACCCCGTGACTCCGTTCGTGTCACTCACTCTGTGGGCAGCAACCCGTGACTCCGTTCGTGTCACTACACGTCTGGGGGCAAACCCCGTGACTCCGTTGTGTTCACGACACTGCTGGGGGCACACCCCGTGACTCCGTTGGTGTCAAGCGACACCCGGCGGCACAACCCCGTGACTCCGTTCGTAGTCACTACACTCTGGGGGCACAAAGACCCCGTGATTCCGTTCGTGTCAAGTATACAACTAACTGGGCAACAATACCCGTGATTCCGTTCGTGTCACTCTAACTCTTGGGGGCACAAACTCCGTGATTCCGTTTCGCGTCAGCTATGACTCTGGGGGGCAACAACCCCGTGACTCCGTTTGTGTCACTACACTCTGGGGGCACAACCCCGTCACTCGCGTTGCGTAGTCCTGATACTCTGACAGGCAAACAAACCGTGACTACCGTTCGTGTCACTAAGCACTCTTGGGGTGCAGCAACCCCGTGACTCGCGAGTTCGTGTCACTACACTCTAACGGCACAACCCGTGACTCCGTTCGTGTCACCAACAGCTTTGGCGGCACAACACGTGATTCACGTTTGGTGTCACTACACTCTGACGGCACAACCCGCCGTGACTCCGTTCGTGTCAAACTACATCTGGGGGCAAACCCGCGTGACTCGTTTGTGTCACTAACACTCTGGGTGCACAACCGCCCGTGATCGTTCGTGTCACACACAGACTCTGACGGCACAACCCCGTGACTGCCGTTCGTGTCACCACACTTTGGCGGCACAACACGTGATTCCGTTGGTGTCACTACACTCCTGGCGGCACACTCCGTTCGTGTACTACACTCTGGGGGCACACCGCCGTGATTCGCGTTGGTGTCACTAAACTCTGACGGCACAACCCCGTGACGCTCCGTTCGTGATCAGCTACACTGACTGGGGGGCAAAACTCCGTCGACTCCGTTTGTGTCACTAACACCTGCTGGGGTGCACAACCCCGTGACTCGTTCGTGCTCACTACATCTCTAACGGCACAACCCCGTGACTTCCGTTACGTAGTCAGCCACAGTACTTTGGGCGGCTACAACCCTGATGATTCCGTTGGGTGTCACTACACTCTGACGGCACAACCCCGTGACTTGCCGTTTCGTGTCACTACACTCTGGCGGGCAAAACCCCGTTAGAGCTACCGTTTGTGTCACTACAACTGCTGAGGTGCACAACCCGTGGACTACCGATTCGTGTCACCACACTTTGGCGGCAACAACCCGTGATTTCCGTTGGGTGTCACTACAACTACTGGCGGCACACTCCGTTCGTGTCACTTCACTCTGGGGGCACAACCCCGTGACTCGTTCGTGTTCACTACACTGCTTGAGGCACAACCCTCGTGACTTCCGTATCGTAAAGTAACTACACTCTGGGGGGCAACAAACCCGTGATTCACGTATCGTGTCACTTCAGCTCTGGGGGCACAAACGCCGTGACTCCGTTGGTAGTCACTTCACAGCCCTCCTGGGGGACATAAAAACCGTCGTGAAACTCCAGTTCAGTGTCACTACACTCTGGGGGCACAACCCGTGATTCGTTCGTGTCAACTAACTCTGGGGGGCACAAAACGCCGTGATTCCGTTGCGTGTCACTTCACTCTGGGGAGGCACAACCCCCGTGACGTCCGTTGGTGTCACGAGCACCCTGGCGGCACAACCCCGTGACATCCTTTCGTGTCACTACACTCATGGGGGCAGCAACCCGTGACTCCGTTCGTGTTCACTAAAACACTCTGGGGGCAACAACCCGTGACTCCGTTGGTGTAACTACACTCTGACGGCACAACCCCGTGACTCGCGTTGGTTGTAACTACACTACTGACGGCACATACCCCGTAGAGCTCCGTTGGTGTAACTAACACTGGCTGCTCTTCCCTGGAGGCCTTCCTACCTGATGAGGCAGGGGGTGGCTTTAAGACCTGGCTGCAGTAACCCGTGATCAAGGTTCTCAGCCTCTCCAACCATTCATCAGGCTGGCTGTCCAGGGAAACAAAAGATGAGCAACCTACTGATTGGTGAACCTGTCCATCAGCCGATGATACACGTATGGCACCGAGGGCTCCTCCTCAAGTCTCGAAAGTCTTCTGTTGCTGCGAATACAATCAGAACTGCTCTCAGTATTCCTATGGGGACAGAAACGGATTTACCAGACCACCGCCAATTGTCCAAACAGGCTTTTAAAATCCACAACCACTGGGCACACGCAGTCCCATCCACCGCTAGCGCAGGACGCAAACATGGCAATCCATTCACATTTCAGATAATATCTGGCAATTCCAAAAAAATAAAGCAGGTCAACCTTCAATCGTCAGTGTAATTATCACGAACATTTCCATGACCTCCGTAGCGCATCACAACTCACGGACAGCATTTTTTCATCACAAGCTTAACATCATGCAAGCGAACGTGCACAGAGGAGCTGACTGAAACCGATAAGCAAACGACACAACGTCACTTCCGGGTTCTAACTTCGCGAGCACGTGGACCATAGGAGCCGTGGATGTTGCACACGTCCTTCCGGGTTCTCACTTCCGATCAGTGGAACCCACGGACGCGTGGATGTGCACACGTCACTTCCGGTTATAACTTCCGAGCACGTGGACCAATGGACCGTAAAGGAATGTGCCACACGTCACTTTCCGGTATCTAACTTCGAGCAACGTGGACCACAGGACCGTGGATGTGCACACGTCAGCTTCCGGGTTCCAACTATCGAACAGCGTGGACCATGGACGCCGTGGAATGTGCACACGTCACTTCCGGGTTTCCAAACTTCCGAGACGTGGACCATGGACCGTGGATGTGCACAACGTCACTTCCGGGTTCCACTTCCGAAGCACATGGAACCACGGAACGTGGATAGTGGCACACAGTCAAGTTAAAGGGTTAGGGTGGAGGGTTATTGGTTTCTTCAGTTGAGGTGATTTGTTTTTTTAGATCCTCGTAGGAGGATCTGCATAAGACTCTTTCTCACATGTTGTTATGTTCTTCATCTTCTTCTTGTGGACTTTTTTGGTTTCACATGCCTCCAGTTTTCATCGAAAGTTCCCTAGAAAGCTTGGCAATATATATGTTAAAAATACCCTGCACGAGACAGTAACACATCTCCGATTTTGGAAAATTCCTCCTAGAAAAAAGTTATGACCAGTCAAAATAATGCTTCCGCTAATGGCAATACGGCGAGCAAAATTATCTCCGAACTAAGGCAGCTTTTTGAATTTCCTGTTTGCGGGAATCGAACAGGACATTAGCAGAGATGAAATTATACCATAACATATGATGCATCAACTAATGACGTCATATCAATTTTTTATGACGTCATTCCCTATTTTTTTGAGCATTTTTTGTTTCCAACACCAGAGTTTTCATTCGGATCTTCGTGAAACTTGCCATGTATATGCAAGAAGCCCAGAGAGCAGTGCAGTCCACCATCTCGCGATTTTGGACAAATTCTTCCTAAGAAAAAAAAAGTTTGACGTCATAATATCGCCGTAATACGGAAATTCGCCTATAACCATTATCTCCGAACTAGGCAAGATGTTTTGAATTTTGTTTGCGGGAATCAAGTCCGGGCACTTAGCACAGAATAATTTATCGCAAACCTGATACATCACAATGACGTCATATTGTTTTTTATGACGTCATCATTAAGAGGTGAGGATCTTAGAGGACTCATTTGAGCTTGTTATTAATGAACATCAACAGTGTTGACAGGTGAAAATGAAATGAGTTCAGAAAGTGGATCGTGACTGTTTTGTCTACGACAAAAGATAAACGGATTAGAGCATAAAATAAGAACAATGCGATATTAAAATTCTACGGCACGATTGACTCAATAAATAAAGGAATATCAAATTGTCCAAATGTGCTCCGAATCCATTTTCCCTCGAAACAAAAATTTAACTCTGGAAATGTATATTAAATTATTAAATTTATCTTTTAAAGGCAACACTTTGAAAAACGCCTGTGACCAAATAGGGAGTTGAAGTTCTCTGTGTTTTTAACTGCATTTGTGTGACATTTCATTCGAGCTCACCCGTCACAGGTGACGGTCACACAGTGGTGAAAGTTATGCATGTAACATCACAAATTTATCTCCTCTTGCCGAAAATATAATAATTTTTTCCCGCTTTAATGTTTTGTTATTAAGAATGATTTTTATCGTTTTAGACTTAGGCGGTGTATAATATCAGCACAACATCGCTCAATGTTTGTTTTTAAAAAAGGCTGTTTATTTAGCTGAGTGTTATTATATTACTCTCATGGGTTGATGCGTTCATAAGGGGGAAAGAATGAAGCAAAGCAGAGGTCGTGTACGAAAGGAGAAAACGAGGAAATCACGGCAACGGCGGTTCGAAGAAATGAGGTATGAAAAATCGTCTCTGGTGGACGTTGTAATTTGAAATGTCAGCCTGTGGCATTGTGGGGTCAAATGCAGGATTAAAAATAAATAATAATAATATTAAACAAACGTGTTCGGTGAGAACTCGGGTGCGATAATTTTTCTGAAAACTACCGATAAATTTTTTTGAGCTTCCAACACGAAGACGTATTTCCAAATTTTTCAAAATCTGGCAACCGTTTTTAACTTCAAACCGCTGCGTAGCGCAGTGATGTCGCGTGTGTTCACGCTGGCAAGCAGGGCCGAGGAAATATTATAATTTATTCGCATTCCAGTGGCTCGATCATGTCCGCAGCAGGAATGTACGACCTGCTGTTCAAGCTTCTCTCGTCGGGAACCCAAGCAGTCAGGGAAACGTCGATCACATCCAGGTTCTCCACAAATGTCTCAACGTTCCATCCATACCCTCGGTACCACATCCGCGGGCGAAGGCCGGGAGTCCCGTGCTTTGTTTCGCTTCGTTGTCTGTCGCTGCCTGCTCTAAGTGTCCGCTCAATGTTTCCTCGGGTGGATGCACTGTTTAATCGTGCTGGGTAATGTAATGTTTAATCCGTGCTTGGTATGTGAATGTTTAATTCGTGGCTTTGGGTATGTAATGTTTAATTGTGCTGGGTATGTCATGTTTAATCTTGCTGGGTATGTAATGTTTAATCTTTCTGGGTATGTAATGTTAAATCTTACTGGGTATGTAATGTTTAATCATGCTGAGTATGTCATGTTTAATCTTGCTGGGTATGTAATGTTTAATTGTGCTGGGTATGTCATGTTTAATCTTGCTTTAACTTTATACATACCAAGCACGATAACATTAACTAGTACTCCAGCACGATTTAAACATTACATACCAAGCACGAAAATCCTCAAGCAGATAGACATACATTCCACACGATTAAAATGACTACCACAATTTAACTTTCATACCAGCTACGATTTAAATGACTACACACGATATACATAGCCAGCAACGTATAAACATCAACATACCCAGCACGATAAATCATATTACATCCAGCACGATTTAAATCCACATCCCCAATTAAAATACTACCAAGACGACATTAAACATTTACATACTAGCACGTATAAACATACATACCCAGCACGATTTGAAATCATAGCATCACCCGAAGCCGAATTAAATCGATTACATATCCAAGCACGATTACATATACCAGTACTATTAAACATACAACCAAGCTGATGGTTAAACATCTCATATCCAGCACGATATAACTACATTCTACCACAGCACGATTAACATATATTCTCAAAGCACGATTAAACATACAATACCAGTACGGATGAAAACATTACCATACCCTAGCACCGATTACACACATCGACGATATAAACATTCCTACAGGCACGATATTAAACATGCTACAGAATTACACACATCCAGCCACGATTAAACGATCACATACCAAGCACGACTTTAAACATTATACCATGCACGATAATTACATCCACCCAGCTACGGATCTAAAACGATTTACATACCAAACGATCACAATACAAGCACAGTTAACTAGATCCAAGCCGATTAAACATTAAGCATACCAGCACGTAAACATCACATACCAAGCACGACTAAACTATTTACATACCAGCCGAACGATAAATTCCCACGATTTAAACATTAACATACCAACACGATTAACAGATTGACATACAAGCACTTTGAAACATCACCACCGATTAAACATACACCGCACCGTACCATCCAACAAGTTAAACATTAATACCCAGCACGATTAAACATCACATAACAAGCACGATATTTAAACATATATTACCAGCTCGATTAAACATTCCCACACGATTAACATTCAACCAAGCACGATTAAACATTATATACCAGCACAGTAAAACATTATCATACCAAGCCGATGTTAAACATCACATACCGCTACGATTAAACATTCAGAATACAAGCTGATTAAACATACAGTCATAACCGATTACACCAAGCCACGATTAACAATAGTACCGACATACATTTTACCAAGCACGATTAAACATCACATACCAGCACGATTAAACTTATACGCATATTAAACAATCAACCAGCACGATAAACATTCATCATACGGCCAAGCACGTATTAAACATTACATACCAAAGCACGATTAAACATTCACATTACCAAGCACGATTAAACATCACATGCAAGCACGATTAAACATTACATAACCAAGCTACGATTAAACATTCATCATAGCCAGCACGATTAAACATACAGTTACCAAGCCACGTTAAACATTCCATGCCAGCACGATTAAAACATTACATAAAGCACGTATTAAACTATCATACCAGGCACGATTTAAACATTCACATTCCAGCACGATATAACATTGACTACCAAGCACGATAAACATCATCGATACCAGCACGATTAAACTATTCAGTCATACCAAGCACGTTACATTATATACACACACGTTAATATATACCAAGCAGCGATTAAACTATCACTATTGCTAAGCACGATTTATTAAACATTACATACCCAAGACGATTAAACATTACAGTTATCCAAGCACGATTAAACATCCTAAAGATAACTTCATCCAGCACGGAATTAAAACATCACATACAAAGCACGATAAATTACGTCATATCCAAGCAGACTTTAAAATTACATACCAGCACCGATTAAACATTACGTTACCCAGCACGTGTTAAACATCACATACCAAGCACGATTAACATTACGAATTACCCCAGCACGATTAAACATCACATACCAAGCAGCGATTAAAATTGACGATACCAAGCATCGATTTAAACATCACATACAAGCACGATTAACATACATACCAATGCACGATTTAAACATCCACATCAACACAGCACGTTAAACAGTTACATAGCATATGCTACGATTAAATCATATATACGAAGGCACGTTAAACATTTACATACCAGCCTACGATTAACTTCACATTAACACTACAGCACGATTAAACATTAACTACCCTAAGCACGATAAACATCACATACCAACGTACATTATAACAATACATACCAGCCATCGATTAAACTATTCACATACCAAGCACGAACAGTACATGCACGGATTGAAAACAATACATCGAGCAAACTAACAACACAGCACGATTAAACATAACATACAGCCCGTATTAAACAATAACTCTAGTAGATACATTACACAACAGCACGATTACTAACTATCACAGCAAGCCCGAGCATATTAAACATTACTCAAGCTCCCGTTACTCACATCGTAAGCATTAATACTGTATACATGCCCAGAACGATTAAACATTCACATACGAATTAACTCTACATACAAGCACGATTAACATTCATACCCCACATTAAGACTTACTAATAACAAAGGATACCTACATAAGTACTCATACAGCCGTTAAACATTACATACCCAGCACGATTAAACATTACTTATACCACAAGACATACCGCAGCCAGTTAAACATCACATACCAAGCACGGATTTAAAACATCACTATATACCCCAGCTACGCTTTAAACATTACATACCAGCACGATTAAACATTACATACCCAGCACGATTAACATACATACCAAGCAAGATTAAAATACATACCAAGCACGATTAAAACATTCACATACCAAGACACGATTAAACATTACATACAAGCACGATTAAAACATCACATACCACAGCACGCTTAAACAGTTACATACATAGCACGATTAAACATTACATACCCAGGCACGACTTAAACATTACATCAGCAAGCACGATTAACACATATTACATTACCCAGCACATTAAACATTACTACCAGTCACGATTAAACATACATACCAGCACGATTAAACATACATACAAGCAGATTAACATCACATACCAGCATCGATTAAACATATCACAACCCAGCAAGCATTAAACATTACATACCAAGCACAGATAAACATTACATACCAAGCACGATTAAACCATACATACCAGCACGATTAACATTACATACAAGGGCCACGATTAAAACATTACATACCCAGCACGATAAAACATTACATACCCAGAATCAGCGACTAAACATTACATACCAAAGAGATTCAAACACGTACATTACCAAGCACGATTAAACATTCACATCAACACAGCCACGCAATTAACATTACATACCCAGCAACGATTAATACCACGATTAAATCATACAGACGACAAACTAGATACCAGCAGGATTAAACATTCACACATACATACATAGCGACGATTACATATACTAACACATTAAATTATACCCAGCACGATTAAACATCACATTACCTAGCACGATTTAAACATACATAACAATGCACGATTAAACATTACAATACCCAGCACGATTC
>JAXMNL010001195.1:6776-20049 GCA_035128595.1 Eptatretus atami
CTGTGTTCTTTAACTTGTGTGAACGCCACACAAGGATATTAAGAACCTCTATCATGGTTAACATTTCAGAAAGCTGATCTTTTAAATTAAACTTATTCTCATTGTTATATCCTTAGTTGAATTAAATACGTTACACCATTTTGTCCTTTTTTACTCTAATGGTTTATTTTTCCGGATTCAAACGTACGACACTTCCGAGCTTCGTCTCATTGATCCACACATGTGATTAAAAAAAGTAATTGGTGTGAATTCAATGGCCTAAATGTGCAAATCCTCTTCGATTTTCAAAGCAATTGGATAAAAATTGAGGATTTAGAAATCCAACCTGAGTTTGTTCGTACCTTTGACCCTGTGTTGACCTCAAAAACAATTGGTGGTTGAATCAGTTTCCTGAAGTGAAAATATCTCTTCCAATTTCAGTCAAATCGGAGAAAATGAGAATTTGGGGGAAATTGCGCCGATGTTGACCTCAAAGATGTGAGTCGCTGTATCACGTGGTCATTGAACACGTGGTAAGTTTCAATTTCCTCCGCTGAACGGTTTTCCTTGTACGATCTTACAGAGTCAGAACGAACGACGTACGTATCCCCGACTCCTTCACCCTGCTCTTTGCATCGCTAACCCAGGGAGTAATGAGACGTACAATGTAGACGACTTATTTGATGCACAATAATGATTGTTCGGTTCGTTTCAATGTTTCCTTTGAGATGTGGAGCGGACAAACATCACGCTGAAGCAACGTGCACAAGAGAGCGACTGAGCGGAGAGCAATGCCACAGTCACTTTCCGCGGTCCAATTCGAACACGTGGAGTCGGCCTGGACGGACAAAACAATATGGGTTCGAGTTAGTTCGTTGTGACCAAAATAGCCTCGAGTGGAATGTCCCCATTTTTAAAATTATTTGATGGAATTCATTCTCGTTGTATTTACTGGATGAGTGAGAGGAGACGTCATGCACAGGGTGGTTAGGTAGCAGTGTGTAAGAAATCAAAGTTCTTCGATTGATCGATGTCCAAGCGGGAATCTGTCAATCAGTAAATGTAATACATAAATCACTCGTTTGAGAATCGAACAAATTAATGTAAAAAAACACAAGCAACAACAACAACAAACTGGGGAAATAAATGAAGGAACAAAATATGTCAGACCTTGGAAGCATTCCTTGAATTCCGACAAAGAAACGTTGTAAGAGAATCATCAAGCAACAGGGTGTATAAAGTTGTGATTCGAACACTCGTACTTCAACCTGGAGAAACACACAACAGAGGGTTGTGACCAACAAGGACAACAGGAGACGCGAGGCCATCAAGGCCGCGTCGTCCTCCGCAACATCATCCGAACCTGCGGTGGTTAAAAATAGTCTCTTCTTCTTAAAAATTATTTAAAACTTGATCACACAGGAAGGGGCGTTCCACTATATATCGACAATGGGGTCCGCTGATCCCCCCCCCAGGTGGATTAGCCTCGATTCTGCCCCTGAAAGAGAGCCAGGTTTCTGAATTAATGCTAAGAATGGCAACAATTTTAAATATAGACCGTCAAATGATAACTTGAGCCTGACAAAGATGCAAATTGATTATGTGAATATTAACAAATGAATAATGACAAATATTAATATGCTCCCTGGAAATAATTAAGAGAAGCGAACCCGCGACAAATGTTAAATTTTTAGATTAGTGAAACCCCTGCGACGGCATTTCTGACAAACGGGTTAGGTATGGTAACGGATCCATGCCATCGATTGGACGGTCCCCCCAAAATGGTTTTTTTTTGCATTCACTGAAGTATCCAGCCCCACCCCCCCCACGAAATTAGAGAAATGTTGTAGCCTCCCGCACCTTTTTCGAAACAAATTCGACAGTTTCATAATTTTTGCACGATTCTACAATATTAGATTTACTGACGCTTAATATCTTCAGCGTGAGAGGTTCTATTGAGTGATGTCATAAGATTCCTGCATTTAATTGGACGAGGTCCCCCCCCAAAATGTCAGAAATTTTTTTGCTCTGTAGGATTTCAACCCCACCCCCCAAAAAAATGTTCGAGATTTTTTTGTCTACTCGACGTGGGCTCGTGTGCAGGGTTTCCTGTTCGTTATCACTGGTCGGCGGTTCAAAGCCAGACTACCCTGGTGGCGTTTAGCAAACCCAGCACCTTTGGCCGGTCCGCTTGAACGCCATCAGCCTGAGGGCGTGCTGGGCGCTGGCAGTTTAGAATTTCTCGTTGTTGCTCCGTCATGGAGCTCAAGACGTCCTTCGGCGCTCAACACCACACGGGTCGTGAAGACCGGGTCCACAGGAAGCAGATTCCTGCGGCGAAACACTCGAGCACTCGCCGAAGGCATACCGGCGCTGAGAGGCTTGGGGCACTGCCGATCGCCTTCTCTACCAACACTCCATGCGCCAGCTCGGTAGACAAGCCAAGCAGCGACCCGACGACGGAGGTCTCTCATGATGCGAATGACGACGACGCAAGTGTAGCCTAATGGCTTTGCCTGGAACCAGTTGACGCGGCGAATGGCGGCCAGAGCGTCACGGCACTTTGGTCCGTTGAGGAGGTCCTCTGTTCCCATGGTTACATCTTCCATCAGGGGAGAAGTGAGGGTGACGGAGACTGGGTTTCGGATCGGAGTTCGAAGTGATAATCACCTCCGCTTCCTCCACATGTTTGCCGCACCTCGTAGGTCTCTTCCTCATCGCGGAGCCGTGCAGGTAGCTCGGAGGCAACGCGTTGCAGACAGTGCGGGGGGTTTTACCGTGCACAGCAGCACCAGCCGCACGCTGAGGTCACCGTGCAAGACAACCTCTTGGCGAGCAAGCCGACCTCATCACCGAAGATCGACTCTTTTCCCTCACCTCCTTCAGAGCATGGGAAACTATCCTCCCATCGGTGGTGTTGCCTTCCCTTCGGGAGATGGTTGCACACCAGCTCGAGTGCACGCTCGGTGTGCGAGACGACGCGTAGGACCGCCTGGAGTTCCAAAGTCTGAGGACTGATGGCCCTGTGGTGGGTCATCACGGGACGGTCTTCGTACCCTTTGAGCATTGCCACCGCTGCTTTCGCGTGCCCGTGGAAGTCGAGACCAGGTACAGACTCCAGAAGGCCATCGGGACCTCGCCGCTTCCAAGTCTGCTTCAGCACCTTATCTGACCCTCCAGAACATCTCATTGCACATCCTTCAACCGCCGGGTGTTCTCCTTCCAACGTCTCCATACTCATCATGGCACATCTGTCTACGGCCATCCTGCAGCTTGCACGTGACACACACCTATCCTTCACCTCCACCTGCAGCTCGGGGTTCACTTCTCCTTGGAAGGTCGATGATGGCGACGACCTTTGTTCTGAAGCTCTTTGCCGTCGGGGTGATCGAAATGACACTGGCACGGCTTGCAGTTAAACCCGATCACCCTTCATCGTCACGGACCTCTCGAGGTGGTCGACTCCCACAGTGGAGGTGTAGTTCGGCTCGAGAGGGGTTGCAGCTCAACACAGCTCGGTCCTGTCGAACGAGCCAGAGGACCGTCACCACTGTCTGGATTCGGACATTCTCCTTGTCATATCACGACTACCTGCTCCACACCATCCATTAAAATGACGTTTCGGTGAGGCCTCCTAACAGACTGGTGGTGTGGTGTGAGATGAGAACCGGTTGAAACCGGGGAGTCGGAGCGTCGGCAGTCCAGTCGCAGTGTTGCTAGTTCGCTGCAATTCGAGATCTGGCTAAAAACCGTGGAATTCCTGGAGGGAATTGGCTTGCCCAGCCCGATGTAATTAGCACGACCTTTCGGTGCTTGCTCCTCCAACGTGAGTCGAGTAGTCGTCACAACCACGGCAGATAAGTTACACAGGTTGCAACGCACCAAGTGCTGATGTCGAAGTCCATCGAAATCGGGCGAAGGACAAACATGTCCCAAATTCCAGAATTCCACTCCGTTTCCTTCCTCTTATGCTTCTTCCCATCCAGGTGTTTCTGGTACACCTGTGGACCGGCACAACGACCTTGCAACGTCACAGTAGTGTAGATGCGGAGGCTTCAAAGACGTTTCGATGTTCGAACATTCATCCAGTGTTTATGTTGTTGTGACTTGTTGTTGTTTTGTTGTTTGTTGTTGCTGCTGATCGGAGTATGTTGCACTGAATAAACAACCGATTCACACTGAGCATGATGTGTACCTGTAAATGTCGCTGTGAAGGTGCTGCACACCGTCCGCACGGTGTCGGTGGTACGTGTCATCTGAAGAGCCTGGGTAGTTGGGTGGTGGTGGCGGTAGTTGGTGCCATCCTGGGTGTACCCGAATTCGGTGTGCGCCCTACCTGTCGTGCTGGCACGACCACTGCCTGGCCTGGCCCTGGGTAGGCCGCACGGCTATCCGGCGCGTACACAGCCACGTACGTGGTGTGAGCCGTGCACGGAAGGACGGGTGCTGATGTACCGTGTCATCGACGACTGTTGAGGAAGCCACAGGTGGGTCACGACCATTGACCGTCCACCGTCGTGCGCGGCGTCGGGAACTCCGAAATGGTGAGTCGCATGTCGGCCTCCTCGCTCGGATGGCTGGTCACGTGTCGGGCAAAAGGGGATCAATCGGACCACGTGGTCACCACGTGCAGGTTGAGCGAACCACCGGAACGTTCTCGAAGTCGTTATGTTTATATATTAACATATAATTAATAAATGACGAGTAGATCGTGGATGAATCCGTAAGCAGTAATCCACGGTAAAGATTCAGGTAAAAGATCCAGGTGAAAGATCCAGGTGAAAAGATTGAACACGGGACGTTGTCAGGAATGTGCTGAATCGAACGACAGAGGACCTGCCCGACTGCGCATCTGTCAATTATCAGTTGGGTATATCTATTAAAGTACGTACAATTATCATGTGGGTATATCTATAAAGTACGTACAATTATCATGTGGTATATCTATAAAGTACGTACAATTATCATGTGGTTATCTATAAAGTACTACATTACATGGAGTTGTCTAGAATACGTACAATTATCATGTGAGTTATCTATAAAGTACGTACAATTATCATGTGGTAGTCTATAAAGTACGTACAATTATCATGTGGAGTATAGTCTATAAAGTACGTACAATTATCATGTGAGTTGTCTATAAAGTACGTACAATTATCATGTGGTTAGTCTATAAAGTACGTACAATTATCATGTGAGTCTGTCATTAAAGTACGTACAATTATCATGTGAGTATGTCTATAAAGTACGTACAATTATCATGTGAGTATGTCTATAAAGTACGTACAATTATCATGTGGTATGTCTATAAAGTAGTACTGTACAATTATCATGGGGTATGTCGTATAAAGTACGTACAATTATCATGTGGGTATATCTATAAAGTACGTACAATTATCATGTGGGTATATCTATAAAGTACGTACAATTATCATGTGGGTTTCTATAAAGTACGTACAATTATCATGTGGGTATAGTCTATAAGTACGTACAATTATCATGTGAGTATAGTCTTTAAAGTACGTACAATTATCATGTGGAGTTGTCTATAAAGTACGTACATTATCATGTGAGTGTCTATAAAGTACGTACAATTATCATGTGGGTATATCTATAAGTACGTACAATTATCATGTGGTATGTCTATAAAGTACGTCAATTATCATGTGGGATAGTCTATAAAGTACTACAATTATCATGTGAGTCTGTCCTATAAAGTACGTACAATTATCATGTGAGTATGTCTATAAAGTACGCTACAATTATCATGTGAGTATGTCTATAAAGTACGTACATTATCATGTGGGTATGTCTATAAAGTTACGTACTGTACAATTATCATGTGGTATGTCATTAAAGTACGTACAATTATCATGTGGGTTATCTATAAAGTACGTACAATTATCATGTGGGTATATCTATAAAGTACGTACAATTATCATGTGTATATCTATAAGTACGTACAATTATCATGTGGTATATCTCTAAAAGTACGTACAATTACGTGTGGTATATCTATAAGTACAGTACGTACAATTATCAGTGGGTATTTCTATAAAGGAGGTACAATTACATGTGGGTATGTCTATAAAGTACGTACAATTATCATGTGGGTATATCTATTAAAGTACGTACAATTATCATGTGGGTATATCTATAAAGTACGTACAATTATCATGTGAGTATGTCTATAAAGTACTACAATTATCATGTGGGTATATCTATAAAGTACGTACAATTCATGTGAGTATGTCTATAAGTACGTCAATTATCATGTGGTATATCTATAAAGTACGTACAATTATAATCATGTGAGTATATCATAAAGTACGTACAATTACCGTGTGGATATCTATTAAAGTACGTACAATTACCGTGTGGGTATATGTATAAAGTACGTACAATTATCATGTGGTATATCTATAAAGTAGACAATTATAATCATGTGAGAATCTATAAAGTACGTACAATTACAGTGTATCTATAAAGTACGTACAATTATCGTGTGGGTTATCTATAGAGTATGTACGTACATTATCATGGTATATCTATAAAGTACGTACAATTATCTGTGGTAATCTATAAAGTACTACAATTATCATGTAGTATATCTCTAAAGTACGTACAATTATCGTGTGAGTATGTCTATAAAGTACGTACAATTATCATGTGTGTATATCTATAAAGTACGTACAATTATCATGTGAGTATATCTATAAAGTACGTACAATTATCATGGTATATCTATAAAGTACGTACAATTACGTTGAGTATATCTATAAAGTACGTACAATTAATCATGTGGTATCTATAAAGTACGTACAATTATCATGTGGGTATATCTATAAAGTACGTACAATTACCGTGTGAGACGAGCTCAAGGTGTTTTTTCAAACACGACGTTGCTCACAGCAATACAATCAAAGCTGCTCTCACGTGTACTACACTACTCACAGACATAAAGAAATATCTGTCGTCGGTACACATTAGAGAAGGCCAAGTCTATCCTCGAGTGGGCTCGGGCCTGTCACACGAAGAGCAGAGCCCCACGTTGTGCACACATGAGGCGGAGTACGAACTCACTGAACCTAAACCTCATGTAAATCATCAGAGTAGTGTATGTTGTTGAGGTGAGCAGAAAACTACTCTGCAACGCTGAAGCTTCAGTGAAAGCTTTCAAAAATACTTCAAATAAATATCCACAACAATGACTAGTTAGTGTAGTGAGAGAGCGGTGTCATTCCAGCAGCCAAGAGATTGGTAAGCAATCAGATGTGTAAGCAGTGTGTCGGGTCTTGCTGAAGGATATCAGGTCAATATGTCGCCTTGAGATAAACAAAGGGGACACTTTGAAGAGGTCGCATGTTGTCACAATGAGCCATTTGTTTATGAGGCAGCCTCACCGTTTAATGTGGGAGGTAATCGTGTCGATGACAACAATATCGGTCACAATGCTCGTGTGGGCAGCCAACGAGTCAGAGGTTTCCACAGGATTAGAGCTCAAGCGTGACTTTGAAAAAGCCACGCGTGAGAGGTTCGAATCTTTTTACACACCTGTGATGAATACCTGTCCTATGATCATACGACGCTGACGTTGTCCTCGAGTCAGACGAGAACTTTCAAATGGTGCATCACGGGTGTGTTGGACTTCAGGGCACAGGTTGCTTTGTTGTGCTGGTAGTGAGTGCAAAAGTAGGGTTCGAATCCTGAGATGAGCATCGACACATTTCCATCTTGCTCGCATGTCCACTCCGAAATATTCCACAGGAACGCTCACACACTACTCAATGGCACCGTTGGAGTTCCTGTTGGACCTCACGCTTCCCACAGATACACCTCAAGAGTAAAACACCAGGACGAACAGCCGACCAGAGATGTGCATAAATTATGATAGTGAGTGACGTCATGCTTAAATTATGATTAATGAGGACGTCATGTGCATAATTTTGCCCGTCTTCAGTTTATATTTTAAGTCGACATATCTGTTTATCTATCTATAATTCAGCAATCTGTGTGTGTGTGTGTGTGTGTGTGTGTGTGTGTGTGTTGTGTGTGTGTGTGTGTGTGGTGTGTGTGTGTGTCTGTGTGTGTGTGTCTGTGTGTGTGTCTGCGACCGCTGTTCTCGACAACCACTAGTCCATCTAATTGAAACTAGCCAGGTATATTGCTGGGCCCTGAGGATGTGCCTTTTCAAGGTGATATTAATCGGACAAGTGGTTCCCAAGTTATGGCCATTTATTTACCAAACCAATGACAGGGCACGGTGCTATGACGTCACGATTGACGTCACAATTTTTTTTTTTTTTGCACGTACGCGGCCCGCCACTAGTTATTAAAATAATAGAAAACTTTTGAAATGATAATCGAACAAATAAAACGCAACCTGATGAAATATGTGAATTGAACGCACGTGTCGTCCCGTGACGTGCGTGTGCACGTGAACCTTTCCGCTCTCGGACTCCCCGGCTGCCGTCCCGTTATTTCACCCTTGAGGTGTATAGCGGAGGAAGCGTGAGCTCGAACAGGAACTCCAATCGCCCAGTCGAGCGAGTGCGTGAGCGTTGCCTGTGGAATAATATTTCGGAGTGGACACATCGACCGAAACGAGTGGATTCATTTGAAAAGCGATTGGAAACTAAAATTATATAAACTTCAATGAATGAAGGAGATTTGGAGAGGAAGTCGTCGGGTGACGTCACTAAGTGGCGGAGACTCGTGAAGGCGGAACTGCAGTGGCCAATCACCGAGTGTTGTGGAGCACGTTCTCTCCACTCATCGTGAGGATTAAAAATTGCCGAGAGAAGGAGAGGGACGATGGAGGTCGATAAGAAAGCTCAAGCGACAAATGGATTCGGATCGACGCCGAGGCAAGCGTGGCCGGCTCGAGCCAAGCTAGGCCCCGGCTGGAGGGAATTTGGCGCCGACGGCCTCGGGAATCGGTGAGGGCTCGTTCGTGTCGGTGCCTTCCGTGCTCGGAGCGCGGCCTGAACGAGATTATCTTTCTCCGTTTTGGCTCACCTGGACTTGAGTGTGGCGAGCTGATGCGATCGAGCAGTGTCTGTAGGTGATCAGTCAGTCAATGAGTCAGTCAGTCAATGAGTCAGTCAGTCAATGAGTCAGTCAGTCAATGAGTTAGTCAGTCAATGAGTCAGTCAGTCAATGAATCAGTCAGTCAATGAGTTCGTCAGTCAGTCAATCAGTCAGTCAGTCAATGAATCAGTCAGTCAATGAGTCAGTCATCAATCAGTCAGTCAGTCAATGAATCAGTCAGTCAGTCAATGAGTCAGTCATTATCACGAGAACCAAACACAGATTTTGATGAAATTTGGTCACAAGCTTCATATCTGATGCCGAACGAAGTTTTTCGACTGCATCAAAATCTATGCTCATTAAGGGGTTTACTGTGGGGGGTTTGACTCCCCCCCCCCCAAAAAAAAATCCTCGAAGGAGGATCCAGGTGGGTGCAATTATGAATTAGGGTGTGGAGGGATTGATGGTGAGGAGCTGGTAAGCAGGAGGTAAACATGAAAGGAGTAGTGATGGGGAGGATGCTTACGCAGACGATCTGGCTGTTGTTGGTGTCGAGTGGGTGGGAGTACAGAAGTGCTGGGGGGAGTGGAGGAGGCATTTGGAAACATGACCGACGATGAGTTTGGGGAAGATTGAGGTGAAGTGAGTCGGGCAGTGAAGAAAATAAATTAATATCAGGTTAGAGGGAAGGAGATCAGACGGGATGCTTGATAAGGACGTAGGAATGATGAGAACCCTTAACGATGTTACAGATTCAAATACAGGACGTGGTCTTTGGTGATCTTTCCCACCCTCTCACTACCAGCTCCCTCCTCCTTACCTGGTTACCAATCCAACCGACTGGTTTTTGTGTGCCAGGTGCTGACGTGCAAAGAACGGCTTGTGCGATGCCGCAATGAATGGAGAAGCGCAGGACAAGGCCGGGGGTCCGGATGGAAATGTTCCGGTGAACGAGCAGCCGGTAAGGAGTTTTATTGATTCAAGAGTCAGGAATTCCTCTGACGTCACGTTACTCCTTGTTTTGAGTTGCTCGAAGGTATCGTTCATTGCGGATTTGTACTTTTTGCCTGAAGACCCTTGGACCAAAGAGCATTTGCTTTTGCTCCTGGACCAGATGAAAGCCCTGCTTCCGGAAAATGATAACGACAGTGCAGAGTATCAAATGGATTGGAGAAAGTGAAGTTTGAGACTTCACTTCCCACACCTGCCGGCAGTGCTCGGTCCCGCTTTCCACAAAGTGTGCTGTGTCGTGCATGTCTCAGTACTTTGGATGTTCAAAATTTCCACGAATGAGATCCTCACAACAGTCCAAGACTGACCAAGTTCCTTGTGTTTATTTTTTTTAATTTCACAAGCGTATACTGTAGTTAGAAAATATTTTCCTTCATAATGATGTACGATGGCCGAACGGAAGAGTCATGAGCACGTTATTGTACGGTAAAACAAAGGTACTTGTAAAATACTGAAATTGTCAATAGTAAGTGACATACCACATGTACTTGTCCACAAAATCTCCAAAACGTTCCACGCATTCTGATCCCGAGGGAGGTGAGCGTTGGCACGATGTAAGATAGCACCACGATCAATACAGAAAACACCTTCATTGTTATCACTGCTGTCAAAGACGGAAGAATCGAGAGAATGTACAAAGAAACACAAGGTGAGGTAAGTGTGTGTTCGAGACGCCACACCACCTAGAGTCCGAGATGGACCGTTACTTGCTGACGCTGATAGACCGATAACATCCGATTGGTCAGCGTCGCGACCAATCAACGAGTGAAGAAATCTGACGCGGATAGACCCGAGAACACCAATTGGTCAGTGCGCGACCAATCGAGAAGTGAATAAAGGCGACATAGCGACAGCCACACAACCTCTATTTATTATAATAAGATTACTTTGCAGTGTCACTGTATTCCCACGATTTTTCAATGTAAATAATACATTTTCACCAACGATGCACACGTGATAACCGACATTTTGTTTTTGCCGGGATCGTGTTTTCAGGCAACGTTTTCACCGAAACGGAGCCCGTCGGACTCATTTGCGATCCAAATTCTTCAGCCTTTCACCATTCTCCAAAACCTTGTTGGAGGCAGTCAGGTCCCTGTCTTACACGTTCCCCCTTCCATTGCTTCCCTCTTAAAGGATGGAGTTTGTGCTGCAGTTGTTTGAGAAAAAAGCAGAGTTCTTGAACTCTGCCTTCATTCAAAAGACCAAGCTCCCAAATCCATCCCTTCCTGTACACACCCTTTCCACCTTTCCTGAATGTTCTGACAAGATGTGGCTTTCTCCACTATAGCAGGGGAGAAGTTTCTTACCTCGCTCGACAAAATTTCCTCAACTGCTCCTGATGGCATTAGTGCTCCAAAAGTCGAATCCTGTGGAACTGTGCTTCAGTCCTATCACACTTTCTTCTGTTTCTTTCTGACAAGTCGTCCTTTTTGGATGGGCAACTTCCTCCCCCTTGGACTGTTGCAAGCATCACCCCTATCCGTAAGAAAGTTTCCAAAACCGATCTCCTCAACACAGATCTGTCAGCTCTCCATCATAAGTCAGTTCATTGTATGACCGACATCAGAGACTGTCTCTTGTCAAACCTCTGGCCATTTAACCTTGGCACTGACACGGATATGCTGTTCCTTCTGATACGGCAGGAGATGGATGCCCTGAACCGCAAGCCAGAAAGTGGTTCGGGCCATTTTTCTGGACATCTCTCCCGTTTTGATCCCATCTGACATCCAATATTGATTTCTGAGGTTTCTTTATTTGTACAAGGAACCTTTACTCAACGGCTTCTCTGATTTTCTCTTTAGTGGAAACAGTAGGTGACCCTGAATGGTGTCCTTCCCATGATCTTTCCCTTCAGGTTGGGGTCCCTCGGCAGCGTCTTTGGACCGATATTATGATTGACTCTATCAATGATCTCTCTGATTCCTTTGAAACCAACTTTGCCATTTGCCAATGACCACCGTGTGCAGAACTATACATCACACTCGTGAAAGGCTGGCTGCTGCTGAATCCCTTTGGTCAGACCTGGACATGATAAGCCGCTGGTTAAATACTTACAGATACTTAGAACATGACCTTCATGTAGTCAAGTCACACGCTCTCACGGCTCTCTGCAAGAATCGACACTCAAACTATCCTGTCCACCTTTCTGGCTGCCATTGGAAGAGGTGCAGTCCCTGAAACTCCTTGTCCTCACTATTTACCAAAACCTTTCTTCGAGGAACAAATCACCGTCGAAGGCCAGCCACCATCTGGGTATTCTCTGTGAGCTAAGGTATCCCCGAGCCTCATCGAGATGATCATGGTGTGCATAACTTTCATTCGCAGCTCCATGGAGTATTGTTTCCTACTCGGTGCGGTGATCCTGCTTTCCACTTGCTCCTATCGAACTCTTGGGATCTCAAGGCAGGAGGCGGATTCTCAGTATCATCACTCACACAGTTTGCAGACTCTCTGTTATCTATTTTATACAACTTTCATCTGCCTTGCTCCTCCTCCCTCTTTCATCTCGCTCACCCAATTCCACCGCAGGTCACACAAGTTCGTCTATAAACCCTGATTTGCTCACCATCCCAAAATCCAAACTGGTTACCCACCTTCATTCATTTGACCCCTCGTTCTCATGATTGTGGAATCATCTCCCTTCATCCGTTTTCTCATCTTCCTCATTTCAACATTTGAAATCATCACTCCACGTGTTCTCACCCATGCATAATCCATCATCTCTTCGACACACGCTCACTCTTTCCCATTCTGTTCTTCTCTCGACCATTGTCTTGGTTTTGTGTTATTCCAAACTTTTCCTCAGTGTATTCTATCCACCTCCCATACGCTCTGATAGTTTTTGAACATGCTACCCTTTGTTGGTCAGCTCCTCCATGACCGAGGCCATTGTACGTATTTATAATAATCCTTATTTTTCAACCTCTTCATGGCTGATCATCATATATGTCATTTCAACATTGTTTAAACAGCATTTTATTTAGCTAAAACAGCGACTCTTCCAAATTCATCGACGGAGGGCGACCGAGATCATTTTCACCCAATTCTAATTCTGAATTCAATAATCCGACACTTTATTTTATTGGTTTCAAGTTGGAGCTATCTTTTACAAATAAAACACAGTGTGTATCTGTGGTGTTTCTGTATTACCCTGTCCCCATTCGTAAGGGCGATTTAAGAAGGGTTTTAAAGTCCAATCTTTCAACACGAACGTGTGTTCACTTCGGTCTATTTTTGAGGATTAAAAAAA
>JAXMNL010001199.1:3836-13891 GCA_035128595.1 Eptatretus atami
GTTTAGTTCGTTACTCAGCCCGTAGGTTATTTATTTTGCGGACACGAATACACTGAATGTCGCACTCAGGGTTCCGAAGGTAAAATGTACTAGGGGAGAACTACACATGATGGCACACGAAAATTCGACGACTCGGGACGAGGAGTCTGTAAAAGGGAGGGGTAGTGTACGGCTTGTGGATTCGCAAATTTTACACCATAAAGGGTCTAGATCAGTGTATGAGCTAAAGTTTATGTGCAGATGTTTCCCCACCGTTGTTTATAAGGGATTTGTGTGATTCATCGGTCTCGACTCGTTGAGGATAGCCGTTTTTTTTTCTATTGTTATTTATGAAAAACTCACGCAAGCAACAGCCGAGTTGAGACGTCGACGAGAAAAGGACCAAAGAGTTTTTCCGTGGGGGCCGCATTTTTCCCCGGCTATTTTTCTGGCGCTTGGTGTGAGGGAAGGGGGGGCAGCTCGCCGCCGGATTGGTGGTGAACGGCGCTGAGGCTGCGTCAGGGTTGAGGAACGCCCCCTCTTTCCCTCGCGACAGCCCTTCCTCCCGACCAGGGCAAGCGTAGACCGCCGAACACGCCGGGAGGAGCTAAGCGGCGGACGCCCTCGCGCTATATAAGCGGACCGTGCGCGGGCTCACTCTCTCTGTCGGGGTCGAGTGCTCTCTCTCATTGGGTGGCAGGTCAAGCTCGCTCTCTCTCGTTGTGCAGGGTGAGCTCTTTGACTCTCAGTTCTGGTGGCACAGGTCGAGCTCGCTCTCTTCTCTTGGTGGCTCAGGGTGAGCTCGCTCTCCTCTCTTGGTGGGCCAGGGTCGACTCGCTCTCGTCTCTAGGTGGCCAGGGTGATGTCGGCTCTCGGTCTCTTGGTGGCCAGGGTCGAGCTCGCTCTCGTCTCTTGGTGGTCAGGGTCGAGCTTGCTCTCCTCTGGGTGCAGGGTCGAGCTCAGGCTCTCCTTCTCTCAGTCTCTGTCTGGGTCGTCGACAGGGTCCGACTTCCCGCTCGTCTGGCTGGATGCTGAAAGCGCCGAGTGTGCGGGTGGCGCGCGTGGTGCAGGGGGGGTCATGGCGTCGTCTCCCGTGGGTCGTGATAGCACAGCAGCAACAGCAGCAACCAGCAGACGCAGAACCAAGGGCTTCCAGATCATTGGAATCTCCCGTAAGTGAAGCTGAGTCCATGGGCTATCGTAATTTTGTCCCGGCTTTCTTGTAGACAGGTTCGGGTGGTCTCTTTGTTTTCTACAGCCTCCTTTTCTAGTTCTCGCACTCTGCTCTTTCTGTGCTTTGACCTGCCCCCAGGTTTTTTGGCAGGGCCACCAAGGTCCACCATCAACCCCTTTTGGTGACACTACTTAAATCATGATGACTAGCTCATTCCACAAAATAGGAAGGATTTCATTTGTTCTCTTTTTTTTTCCAGGCTATAGAACGCATTTCATCTTCTCTCAATCCTATTGTTTCTCTCCAAATTTCAAGGACAGCTGTTACCACCATCTCACCTCCCCCCCCCACCCATCAAATCATGATCTTTCTACCCATTCACGCCCCCCCACCAGCCCAAGTATTCCCAAAATTTGTAGTTTTTCCTCCTGGGAGAGTTTGTTTGCTTGTTGTCCATGCTTGGTCCAACCCATGTGTCCTCCCGAGCTTCATTCTATCCTACAGTCTTAATTCTGTCCAAGCCTGCCTCCATTCTTCAATCCTGCTTTGGTGTCCCCCCACCCCCTTGTTCTCTTTACGTTGCCTTTTTCTTTCTGCTGTTTTGAGTGCATTGCTCTTCCAATGAGCCTTGCCTGTGTATATTAAAAAACCCAAAACATGTTTCATGTACTCCGCACGGAGTGTGTAAGGTAGGTTGTTTTCAACCCCTTTCTGTCTGTCCTGTCTGCTCCTGTTTGTTTGTCTGTGTGCAGGTTCCCAAAAGTTGTGGACGTTTGGATGAATTTTGTGGACAGGTTTGGGCAGTGTGACAAGAGACAAACTTTGTTTAGATTTCTGGGTGAAGATCGACTCGGATTGTGACTACTAGAATTTTAAAAAGTGAATTCTTCACCATTGAGAGATTGAGGACCAACATGCATACAACATATCTTAAAAATGTTTGCGGCCGAGTATGTTTTCGTGATCGGCAATTATGCTGTGCTCGCGAATTTGGTATGAGTCTTTATGTCCTAGAATAAAATAGTTATTCGTCTCTATAATTCTATAGAAGTCCAAATGAATCATAAATGATTTAATCAAATTACATAAGTGTGACCAACTGGCACTTGGCGCCTTGCTTGGTAGCTCGGTGTGTTTAGTTGATCCCTTCTCGTTCTTCTGAGCACAGACTAGGTGATTGTTTAGGTGTAAGACAAGGGCAATTTGGACATGGCTTTCAGTGCGCTCCGTAAACCAGTAAAACCGTATAATGCACATACTAGTTCTCTGAAAGCGCCTACTCACCAAAAAGGAGAGGATAGTTGTATGGGGAAAATCAGAATGTAGTGGAATGAAGGAGAATTCCTTTTAAGCCGGTATAACTGTATTGAACCGGGAAGGTGGAGACGTGAGGAGGCTGAACAGGAGCGGCAGCAGGAGTATAGGGGGTGTGGAGCCGAGGGACACGATATGTAGAAAGATCGTCGTGGACTGAGAAGCATGGGACAGGTCAACATGGAGAGCTGATGAGGTGGGGGCGAGGAAGGAAAGTTTCCATGGACTGAGAAGGCGCTTGCGATATATCAGCCATAGCGAGGTGGCAAGGGGGTGGGGAGGGGGGTCTTTCTTCGATTCGATGGTTTTGAGGCATTCATTTTGGCAAGAGAGCATGATATTTTGAAAAACAACAACATCCAAATCAGCCATTTCGTCACGTGGTCTCACGGATAGCTAGGGTTAGCAATCAATTAGGTCTACACTGCTAGACGATTTGACACACCAGAGCGAATCGCACTAGCGTGATTTTCTGTTAACGGCGTTCTTGACGATTTTAGACGACGAACAAACTCGTTAAACGGAAACTTTTCTGCTGGAAGCGGCAAGGACTTCTCCGGAGTTATGTCTTAGAGTACGTGAACGACGGACGTTCTAGACGCTGCTGGATTATCTCAGATCATAAGATATTGCGATGATTGTCTCCTGGGCTCGTGAGCCCTTGACTAGTTATAATCCTTGGTGGTGCAGGCGATGCAATCTCATGCACAATTGCATGAGTAGACTATGCACCCATACCCTTCTACATGACTCCATACGCTGAGAATAGCCTAATATAAGCGTTGAAGAAAGAATGGGTTGCAATTTGGAAGCTATGCATAGATCATGGTAGGCATGGCGAGCACTCGATTTTAGTCGTTATTCAGCATCCTCACCTTAAAGACATACATTGTGTGTTTTGTGTTAGCGACGATAGTCAGAAGCACCGGTCAGTAACAAACATAGTTTCATTTGTTAAATAGGATTATTACAGAGGTAACACACGTATCATTTATTGCCGTACTCTGAGCTGTTTTCTCCTCGATAAACACCAAGTGTAAAAGACTAACTGAGAAGATCAGGTTGTAGATTGGTCCAAGAATACTGTGCTGCTAAAATTAATAGTGATTACGGTCTGATGGTTGGGCCACTTAATCGGTTCTGAATGGTACAGTACATTTAATCGTCATATATATCTAGAAAATCAGGGAAGCGATCTACTCGAAACACTCTCTGCGGTGCACCAGTCTTTTCGTACTTCCTGCGCACGAACGAGTGTAACGTGCCAAATAAACAACAAGCAGGCAAGCTGGCAGCAGCAACAGAAAAACAAAGGATAGGTAATGAAGAACGCCGAGAGATTCTGAGCTGATTAAGCTAGTTGCTACAGATACAATGGCCAGTTGACAACAGAATGGCCGTGGTTCCATGTTGAGCATTATCAGGTAAAGTGGGATCCTGCCGACTTGTACATCACAGTATGTAATCTGTGACAAACATCCCTAAATATCACTGGTAGTGGCTTATGCGGTGGTGATCACTGATGCTATGGCGCGTTATTCCGCTAATCTTACTGTCAATGGTCCGAGTGAGACAGGACATTACATCGACTAGTAGACCGTATCTGCTCAAGCAGAGATACTATACATGTCAGGTCTGTTCCCCGTGTTTCCCCAGTGTGTGGACTTTTGAGGGAGTCTGATATGGTATTGGTGGTGTGGTGATCTGAGCGATGCCTCTAATCACTGAATTGGTGAGTCGAGTGCAGATGTTTTGCTCATCCTCTCGAACCTTTCAAACATCACGAATTTCGCTCGTTTCTCACAGTATGTTGGCGCTCCACAGCTATTTGATGGCATTGGTTGAGGGGCGGTTGTTATTGACCCAATTTTCGGCAAGACATTTGTCATGATGCATCGGAGAGCCATCTGTTCGGAATTCGCTCTCAAAGATGAGGATGCTGTCTTAGATCACTTGAACTGGTGATCCTGACAACTATACATAGACATTGCAACAGTGGTTCGCCCGTTAATAAACATTCTTGTGTCACAGACCAAACCCATGTGTGGGATTATATAGATTCGCAATAATGTCTACCCACGCGTGCTTCAGAAATGGACGTTGATAATCATGGTGTATTCACACTTGTCAAGACAATATCCGTGTGACAGCACTTGAAGATGTTTTTTACGACTTGTGCAAGGAATCCATGCCTCCGGGTCCTCAAGTTTTGCCTCTGCTTGACAGCTTTCTGCGCATCGCGTGAGACATCCATAGGAACTGGTCAGTAAAGTGTGATCCACTGATCACTCTTTTTCTAGACTCCACAGGATACAGTGAGGTAGAAGGATCCTAAAGATTCTGAACACTCAAAACAGAGCATTGGAGCCACAATGCTATCACATGGGTCTTATTGCAACACTTTTATCGAGGCAGTTGCTAACATGTAATTGCTGCATCTATGGGACTAAGTTTCTGTCATTTCTAATTGCTTTATGGTGACTGTTGCAGTCATTAGACTCAAGTTCCTGGTGACTTTATCTCATACCTGTGCTATTAAGTTGGGCCTTGCCAATTCATGAGAACCTTTGCTTGACGAGATATATGAGTAGGGAAATGAAAGACCACTGCCCTTCATACAGGAAAACTCTACATTTCCCTGAGGCACTAAGAGGAAAACCTCAGCCCACCGACTTTTGTCGGGAGCATGCACACAAATGTGAAAAGGTCTTGGTCTCTATGTACGCGTACATGTGACACAATGCAAACCTGAAGCCACAGCTTGAACTCGCTGCTTCCGTCTTCCGATATTGTTCTTCATTCCCAGCGCCCTCTAGCTATACTTCTATCTTTCTGCCTTCAGGGTTCAAGTATTCTGGAGAGTAGAGTCTAGCGCAGCGAGTTCGGTGTCGCGGTGGTTTCCCGCTTCGGTGAATAGTATAGATCAGTCACTTCGGGTTCACTTTTTGAGGTTCACCTTGGGGGAATCAGTTTCGAGATCAAGTTGTGGCAACTGTGATGCAAGGCGGAAGTGGAGATGCGCTACGAAAATAGGTTCGTTCAAAAAACAGATTTCTTCGTGCGGGATTTTTCTATTTTCGAGTTTTACTATAGGTGGTGATAGGAGGGATATCATTAGAGTGGCTGTTAAGGGTTCTTAAAAAACGCGCAGATAGATTATGGAGAGCGAGAGACTAAAATATTTATGAAAAGGATCAAAATAGAAGAAGAGGTATGCAGAAAGAGTATGTTATTGAGGGGTCTTGAGGGATAACAGAGGCCGTTAAGAAAATATGACATGTCTAAGAAGAGGTCAAGGGCCTAATAAAGCATGAAGGGGTCAGAAGCATATCAAATGGTTTGAAAAATTTTACTATAAATGCTACGTGAAAAGTGTGTGAAGACAGGAGCAAAGAGAGGGTGAGACGGTCCAAAAAAGGGTAACTAAAATGGGTGTGAAAGGGTACTCAAGGTTGGATCAAGATGGCATCTATGGGTATTTAGGGAAGAGATATAAGGGGGAGGTGTAAATGGTGAAAAGTAGAAGAGGAGGAATATTCAGAAGGCAGGGTGAGGATCGGTTTGAATCAAATATAGTAGATGGTTGCAGAGAAAATAGTAGGTCTGTAGTTTGGGTTGCAGAATGCGTGGGTTTCACGTGTTAGATTCTGGCTTATGGGGTTGGTGAACAGGTGTGTTCCACGTCGGGCATTGTATGGTGTTTGGCGTAACTTTGTAATCTTTTCGGTGTGGAAGCATATATAGCACGAAAGCCATCTTTGTCATGTATCACCAAGATCATCTTGCTAAATGCTTCGGCTGCGACAATATTGTGGTAGTACCAACCAGCCAGGCTGGATTGTAAGTAACAAAGAAATTACTCAATTGGATGTTATATATTTATTTGTACACAAGCCGGTATTAAGCAGGCACTTGCTTACACACACGACCAGTTGTGCAATTGCTTTGTTAGTAAACTGCTTGTTACCACATAGTAAGAGAGACTTTTTTATTTAATAACATTGATCTGAGCGCTTATTCTGGAGCCTTTTTGTGGTATGCAGGAACAAAAGATCTTAGTGCACGTATAATGGGAATTACACGGACCATTCATAGGAGGATAAGAAAATACATCCAGTAATAATACGGATTTGACTGGTGTTCCCAAAATAAAAACCAAGGCTCAACCCAGAGGTTGACTTTTTTGGCTTTATTTTTACTCAATATAGGCTTACTATAACAAACACTTCCACTTCTACTTAACAAGGCTGTAGCTATTGTGTAAGGCCTTAACTATTTGTAAGAATGCTTTACTTTAATTAGATATGGCTTACTATTGTAAATGTTAACGGTTTACTTTATTATAATCGGCTTTAACTAATTTGATAAGGGTAAGGCCTTTACTATATTAAATGGTCTCATATCTGTAAAGTAAGGCTTAAATTTATTAATTATGCTTTATCTATTTCGTAAAGTGAGGCTTTACTTAATTAATATGGCTTCACCTACTGTAAAAGTTAAGGCTTTACTTATTAATAATGGCTTAACTATCTGTAAAGAAGGCCTTACGTTTATTAATTATGGCTTTACTATCTGTAAGTAAGGCTTTACTTTATTATATGGCTTTACATCCTGTAAAGTAAGGCTTACTTATTAATATGGCTTTACACTATCTTAAAGAAAGGCTTTTACTTATTAATATGGATTTAAAACTATCTTGAAAGTAAGGCTTTACTTTTAATATGCTTTAAACTATCTGTAAAGTATAGGATTACTTATTAATTGGGCTTTACCCTATCTTGTAAAGTAAGGCTTTACTTTATTAAATGGCTTACTATCTGTAAAGTAAGGCTTTAGCTTCTATACTATGGCTTTACTAATCTGTAAAGTAAGGCCTTTACTTCTATTTAATATGCTTACTATCTGTAAAGTAAGGCTTTACTTTATTAATATGGTTTACTATCTGTAAAGAAGCTTTACCTTTATCTATATGGCTTTAAAACTAGTCTGGAAAGTAAGGCTTACTTTATTAGATATGGCTTTAACTATCTGTAATAGTAAGGCTTTAACTTTATTAATGATGGCTTATACTACGGTAAAGTAAGGCTTTACTTAATTAATATGGCTTTACTATCTGTAAAGTAAGGCTTTACTTTACGTTATATGCGCTTTACTATTATTGAAAGTGAGGCTTTACTTAATAATGGGCTTCCCATCTGTAAAGTAAGGCTTTACCTTTATTAAAATATGGCTTTACTACCTGTACAATGAAGGCTTTACTTTATAATATGGGCTTTACTATTTGTAAAGTGAGGCCTTTTAACTTTAATTAATATGGCTTCACTATCCTGTAACAGTCAAAGCTTTACTTTATTAATATGGCTTTTACTATCTGTAAGAGTAAAGGCTTTAAACTTTATTAATATGGGCTACTATCTGTAAGTAAGGCTTTACTTTAATATAATATGCTTGACTATCTGTTAAAGTAAGGCTTTACTTTATTAATATGGCTTAAAACTATTGTAAAGGTAGGCTTTATTATTAATATGGCTTTAAATATTTGTAAGGTGAGGCTTTACTTAATTAATATGGCTCACTATCAATGTAAACGTAAGGCTCTAATCTTTATTAATATGGCCTTACTACTTAATAGTAAGGTTTTACTATTATTAATTATGGCTTTACTATCTGTAACAAGTAAGGCTTTAACTTTTATTAATATGTGCTTTAACTATCTGTAAATAAGGCTTACTTTATTAATATGCTTTACTAATCTGTAAAGTAAGGCTGTTAACTTTTTTCAATATGATTTACTGATCTGTAAAAGTAAAGGCTTTACTTGTATTATATGGTTTACTATCTGTAAAGTAAGGCTTTACTGTTATAAGTATTGGCTTTACTATCTGTAAAGTAAGGCTTCTACTTTAAAGTTAATTCGCTTTACTATCTGTAAAGTAAGGCTTACTTTTAATATGGCTTTACTATCTGTAGAAGTAAGGCTTAACTTTATTAATATGGCTTATCTATCGTTAAAGTAAGGCTTACTTTATTAGATATGGCTTACTATCTGTAAAGTAAGCGCTTTACTTTAATAATATGGCTTTACTATCTGTAAAGTAAGGCTTTACTTAGTTAATATGGCTTGACTATCTGTAAAGTAAGGGCTTTACTTTAGACTTAATAAAGGGTGTACTATCCTGTAAAGTAGGCTTACTATTTTTAAAGGCTTTACTTCATAAAAGACCTTTCTATCTGTAAAATAAGGCTTACTTTCCTTAAAAATGCTTGTACTATTTTGCAAATAAGGCTTTACATTTTGTGGAAGTAAAATCGCTTTATTTTCCTTAATACGGCGTTTACGATTTTTTAAAGTAAGGTTTGCTATTTTAGAAAAAGGTTCTTATTTTACTTTTAGCTAGGTTTTTAAATTATGTAAAAGGATGTACTTTTACTCTTACAAGTTTCACTTGATTTCATTGATGGAAAATTAGAGATGCTTTTCTTCATCAATGGTAAACTTCACGTATCCATGCTATCCATTCCATCGGGAACCATACTCCTGTGCAGAGCTTGTTGCGACCTAAAGCAGTCTCCTTGGCTTGTGGGCCAATACTGGATGGGTCGCCCACTCTGATGGCATGGAATAACCCAGCAAAGCTGGCCCATTTTGGCGACCTATCCAGCAGGAATGAAGGCAGAGTCCAACCCCATCTGGTATTAATTCGAACAACGAGTGGGATTTGAACTCGGATTCCTTGGATCCCAAGTCCACCACCCTCACCGTTAACAGCACCAGGCAAACCTGCACTATGTCTTTAACCATATAAACAAACTATCACTCCAACCTTTTTCTGAATTTTCCAGAAAAAATAGTGTTTCAACAGCTTAATTAAAAGAACATAGAATCTTCTCCCTGACTAAGGCCAATAACTCGAAGACGTGTTTTGAAGATGACGTCATCATCGGGACAAAACTGAAAAATCTCGTGATAACATTGAGAGACGTCATTGAAAGTTCTTTTCACATTTAAAATGAAAGTTTGGCAACAAATACTTTAAGAGATTCCAGAAGGGAGTTTAACCTCAAACCATGCGACAATGCGGTGTGAAGGTTCAAGTACAGAACGTAAACACTGCTGGGCTTACCTTGGTGTTCCTGCATATTACCTTTGGTAACGTGCAAAATCCGTGTAGAGAAATCCCAGATTGCTTCTAGTGTAATTTACCACTGAATTGGTCATACGTGTCAAACCAGGAAAAGTGAAAGTACTGTGCCATCAAAAGAGCTTGGTTTTCACGTTGGCCTCCCAATTTGATCCATCACACTGTTCTGGAAGTCATGTAATATCCATGTACTTAGTTTTTGTGTCAAACGTTCATATTCATGTACACATATTAAAAAAATTTCATAATAGCGAAAATACAGCTGTTTGGATATGTGGAGGGCATAGTTACTGTTTGTGGCAACACCGACAGCCTAATCGAGTATGCTTGTAACGCTAATAACCCTATTGATAGCACTTGCTGGAGTTTTATTATTTATTGAGAATACAATACTATAAGTATTTTGCGTATTTGGCCTGTTGACCTCATTCATCGGCACGACAGCG
>JAXMNL010001200.1:8654-23188 GCA_035128595.1 Eptatretus atami
ACTTACCTTTGAGAGGGTTGGCAGAGACCCCGAGGGACACCCCCGTCGCTCAAGAACCGGAACCGCAAGTCCTAAAGTGCGAGGCAATCGACAATGGCAATCTCAGCAACTTAACAACACAAAAAAACCCAAAGTTAAATTTGTTGTGAATTCAGGATTGTAAATAAAGGTTACAAAAGTTTCATTGATTTTATGAACAAGCGTTTATACAACGAACAGGCACTCTGAAATTGTTCCAGCTATAGGAACGTTTGCAATAATCTTTGCGAACATTAATATGAATTCCAAAAAGGAATGTTTTTTTTGTGTAAATTAGACACCAACCCCACGGCGACGCCCAGCGACCAATTTGCATATTTCAGCCGGAAGGCTGGACCCAGATCGAGCGAACGCGGTCTACCCTTTGTTTGCAAGCAGTGGCCGCAGCCAGTTACGCAGATTAACGCCACAGCAGAGATCGTAATGGGTCACCTCTTACGCTAAAAGGTACCTCACTGCGTTGCGGCTTTATTAACCCAAAAGCAAACACAACATTTAACCAACACGCGCCTGATGCAGTATGAGACGGACTCTTTCCTACACCAGCCGAACCTGCAGGTTGAGAGATGCAACGTTCTTAATCCTGCTTCCTTGCTGCCAACGGAAGAAGACGGCGATCCTTCACAATTGCACGGAGGCAATACAAGAAGTATCCACCGTGCGCCCAGATCTAAAGGTCACCTATTAGAACACACAGACCTTCACCTTGTTGTCGATGGTTTCGCCTATCGGGCCAAGACGGTCGGGCATGCAGGATACCGGCCGTGTGCACCGACAGTGAAGTTATTAAGCGATACGCCTGCCTTCCACATTTTTCTGCCCAGCAGGCGGAGTTGTGTTGCCCTTATAAGGGCATGTGAATTATCGCCGATCTCGGTAAAATATACACTGTACTCTAATTATGCTTTGGTGTAGTACATGACAAAGGTCGATATGGAAAATGCCGAGGAGTTTCTCAACCTCTGCTGGAACACCCATAAAAAATGCTGAGTTAGTTCTGAACTGTTTAGAAAAAGTTATTTCAGCGCCAGCGGAAGTTTGCGGTTATAAATGCCGTGACACAACAGAAAACTGATACGGATATAGACAAAGGAAATGACAAGGCGGACAAAGCTGCCAAAGGAGGCGGCTGGCCGGCCTATCCCTTCGTAATGCCAGCACGACTACCAAACGGAAACAAATTTAAGCTTGCATCAGTATAGGCTTGTCAGATATTATGCAATTTCAAACTGCAGCATCGCTAAAATGATCATAACAAATGGCCAAGTGCAGGAGAACAGTGGATGAAGACGGCTATGGTCAAACAACGGAAGTCATAGCCCTACTGAGATTCTACCATGGGCCTTGCACGCATGGGCATTGAATGGACATGTGTGCAAGAGGGGACTTGAGACAGTACAAGATCCTGGTATGCACCAAGGAAATTTGCGGAAAAAGCAGAAGGGGTTTGTTAAAAGCTGCAGGTATGTCCAACAGCATAACCCAACAGAAAGATGGGAAAAAACAAGATGCTGGGAGCCCATCCAGCCCCTTGGGGACCGTTTGTGCACCTAACCAAATAGATTTCATAAAAATGCCTCCATTCATGCGGGTTCAGCAATGTTTTTAGTGGTAGACATTGTTCACCAAGTGTAGAGGCAACCCATGTGCAAAGGCTGATGGCCGCCTTACCTGGTAAAGCACCTGCTAAAAAACTTTTTCTGCGATTGCATCCCTTATAAAGCGTGTCCACGATCAGGGGGACACTTACGGGGAAGTGACAACAGGCAGCATGTAAAAGCCACTGGGAATTTAAACAAGCATTTCATTGTGTTTACCACCCACAGTCAGGCAGGTGCTGTTAGAACGACAAGACGGAATCTTAAAGAACAAGTTGGCAGATAATAACGGAACGGGTTAAAATGGCCAGATGCATTTACCCTTGCACTAATGGCTGCGATCACAGTTAAAACCGGAAACAGGTTATCCCTCATGAATACCTAATGGAAAGGCCGATGCGGCTGCCGTGACTGCCCCCACCAAACATGATAAGCTGAATATTACAATGATGACGCAGAACTTGCTGACATTTTGTAAACAGCTTTGCAGGAGCGCAAGGCGATACAACAAGGAAAAGAGCCCTACCAGAACCAGTGGAAAAACCGTAACACACCTTCCAGCGGGAGGACTACGTGCTTGAATAAACACTTCACGAGGAAAACAGCCCTGGAACCTCGGTGGGAAAGGACCATTTCAGGTACAGCTGACTTACTCCGACTGCAGTAAAAGGTTGGCGTAGAGGTAAGACGGCTTGGGATTAACCACCCGGCCACACCATTGTAAACTGGCAATACCAGCAGAGACAGGGACAACATAACAACAACCTATCTTACCCATGACTGTAATTTTTTGTGCCACTTGATGCACGTGGCCATTTTACAATACGAGCTGCGATTGCAGGATATGAAGGAAAAAACTAACCAAGGGAGAACTATGGGTTAAAAGAAAAGACGAGAACTAATCCTACATAAAGAATTGACTGATCATTCACTGAACACCTACCTGGCATTATCTCTACAGTACGCTGAGACAAGAACAAAACGTGAATTTTGGTGTGTTCAACCATGTCCACACTCTTCAAACACGATTACCCTTGTTTGCAGTTCCACTCAGGGGAGGACATTGTGTGGGTAATAGTCCGTAGACAGGATAGACCAGTTTTAAACTAAATAAGGAAGGCACGCGTGTAAGGTTAGATTAAGCAGAAATTAAAAAGTTAAATTGGAGAAGGTGGGGTTATAATTGCACGAATTATGAGCTTGGTAATACCCTAAGTACCAAACTATAGCTAAAAGCTGTGGACAGGGCCCGGCGAGACAACAAGAAATAAACAAAACTATGATTGGATTGAAGAAGGGGGAGGATGTGAAAATACCCCCCACCATTTTCAGCTTCTGCATAAACAAATTGGATTGATTTGTCTTAGTAGAAGAACAGGGGGGAGGACCCACTTAGGAGAATCAACATGCCAGTTACTATGCTAGACATGGTGCGTGAGATGGTGGACCATAAAAGGGCGAATTAATTGGAACAACCAACCTGTAAAAATCGAAGCAAATAACCTCGTTGAACTTCAGGCACCCTGAAGGGACATATTTTGTGTGCGGATATTAAAGGCTACTCGTGGCTACCAGTGGGATGTGAGGGGATCATGTTTTTGGGATTCCATATTACCAGGATTCGGATCACTGACCAATCACCTTTTTAGCCACAGGTCAGATCGAAAGAGCCATTTCAGAAGTTGAAAGGTTTTTCATGATTGCATTCCCTTTTTATGGAGCTGGCAAAAGTTGCAAGGGAAATTATCAATTGGCAGGCATCATTGGAGAAAACTGGGCTAACACCACTAGCGAAGGATTCCACAAAACAAGTGCCGAGGCTGGTAGCTATACGGACGACCGTTTATGCAAAACCGTATCCCCTGGGATATGCTGCTGGCAGAAAAGGGAGGGACTTGTGCGGTCATAGGGCAGAGTGCTGAACCATACAATCCAGATAATTCGGGGAAGAATCGACAATTTGGGCCAACAAAATAAAGGCCAAGGTGCAAAAATATCATTAATTTTAACAAGGGATGTCAATGGGATCTTGGCTTGAGATGGGAATATTTGGCCAGGTGGGGAGCCTGGATAATCCATTGGTTGTTCATTGGGCTCATGATCTTCGTAGCTGTGGTCGTTGTCATCACTTGTATTAAAGGTCTAATAAGGAGTGCGCTGAGACGTGTGTCCTCCAGCAGCAAAAGAAGACAACAAAAACAAAGATGCGACCTGGAAGGCCTGCTGTGATGCTGTGCGTCGAGCCGCTTGCCAGCACCTCCACCGTCTCTACCCTCCCCGATTAATTCACTTTCTCTCTCTTCTTCCCAACCCATAGAACCTGAAATATACTGTGAACTTAATGGACTGTTGACCCACTGCTCATCTCACATTGCGAATGATGTCTCGAATTGCTTGCGCCAATAGAGGCATGGAAGAAATACTATATAACCACTGCCTTGTGGGCCAGATACTCTGGGAGTTTGTACTTCTTATAATACTCTGGGATTGTGTACTTTCTTAAAATTACTCTGGATTTTGTACCTTTCTTTATATACTCTGGGATTTTGTACTTTCTTAAAATACTTCTGGGATTTTGTACTTCTTATTTTACTCTGGGATGTGTACTTTCTTATTGTACTATGAATTTCGTACTCTGGCTTTGCAGTTAGCTAAAATATTATTCTTACTTGGTTGTTCTAAAGAAACAGTAGTTAGCAAAATATTCTTACTTGTTGTTCTTTAACGAACCCATGTTACGTTAATATATATATATACATCTTTTTGCTGCATAAAGTAACTTGTGGAGCCGCTTTTGGAAAGTAATTTGCTTCCTCGGACCTATGCCTAAGTCATAATCGTTTGAAATGTATCCACTGATTCATGAGGGTGGGCGTTGGTGGGCCGGTTAGTGGGGGGTAGAAGAGGGGGCTTCTTCTATAAGGTTAGAAGGTTCAGGAGGACCTCCGTGACGTCATGGGCCTTGTGTAGCTGACCATAGAGGTGACCACCTGTAGAAAAAGAAATCCTGCTGCCGTTTCCTACCGGTCAATGGATACCCCATCTCTCAATTTATTTATGTAACTTGTTTCTTTTACACATATGTTCCAAAGTAACAAGAGGAGCGTTGTAGAGAGATTGTATATCATCCCAAAGCTGAGAATAGCCATTTGTTAGCAGAATTACCTTTTAAAAATCAAAAGTAAAAGAAAGAGCCAAAGGCATTCATTTAGATGTATTTCTTAACAGCTGCAGCTCTTGCCAAAGATGTAGCCTCTTCAGTTGATACGGCTGAGAAACTGGCTTTTTTATTGCCATTGTAAACCTTGAACAAGAGAAGCCCGATTCGTAAAATCAAACCTGAGCCAAGGAAGGCTCGGTCATAACCAGCTCGAGCAAAGAGAATCTCGATCATAAATCAGTGCCATCTTGACCACAGCACAACAGCTGCTTTTAACTTTCCAAAGAGTGGAATAAGGAAGGAAGTAAAGGAGCTCTTAAAATTAAGCCGTTCTTTCCTTGGCGCCCTGGGCCGGATTAATGACCAAACCAGATGGCTTTTAGGAGCCCAAAGGGAGGAAATCGAGCAACCAGGCCTTTCCACCTTGGAGGAAATTGATCCTTGGGAAACAAAGTCCAATTAGAAAGCAAGTGATGGGAGCTGGGCCAATCTTTGAAACCAGAGGGTCCCACAAGGGGCAGGGAAATTGATATAAGGCAAGCCAGAGTGCCAGCCAGCGAAGTGTGAGATTGAGCTGGACTACTGTGTGATTCTGTGTCTCTCTATATCTCTCCAGTATACATGTTTGGTTGTGAATTAAAAGCTCTTCTCTACAATACCATACGTGTGGACAGCGCTCGATTTCAATCAGACGCTACAGTGTCTCAACATATATACATATATATATATATATATACTTGTATATATATATATGTTACGGCGTGGAAATTGCGGCAAACCCACCATTCAGTCCCGTAGTGAGATATCTCTAAGTACATGTGTAGTTAGCCCCAAACCCGTGGTTTTAGAGGGGAATTTGTGTGATTATTTCGGGCTGCGACACTTTGAGATAGCCGTTTTTCTGTTTCTTTATCTTTATTTTGCAACCACACGTCTCAACCGCCATAACCAACAAACCGACCACCGATAACCCTCCACCACCCTCAACCTCTCTCCTTCTACGGGCCATTCCGCAGCACTGTGAACACTGAGCGTGGCTGTCCTGGGGCTCGTCAGCGATACGCACCAAGCCGCGAGTTGCAAATAGTGGCCTTTTCCGAGGGAGAATTCGGATCAGGAATGCTACACGCCCACTTCTGATCCGTTCCAATTAGCAAGCGCGGGGCGGCTTGGCCCCGCCTCCAGGCGCGTCTGTGGGAATTCGAATATGCAAATTCTAGTCAGGGGAGGATTCACGCCCCTTTCTCCATCCTGTTCCAAATCGGCGAGCGTGCTCAGCCCCCGGAGGTTGATCCTTTCGGGAATTTGCATACTGTTTTCTCCTGCCGGCCTATAAAACGGCAGGGCGCAAGGCGAATCGGGGCAGTCAAGTCGGTCTGGAGAGCCGAGTGGAGCCGAGTTTCTAGGGCAGTCAGTCGGGTCTGAGAGCCGAGTGGAGCCCGAAGTTTAGGGCAGTCAAGTCGGGTCTGGAGAGCGAGTTGGAGCCCAAAGTTTTAAGGGCAGTCAAGTCCGGGTTGTAGAGCGGAGTCGAGTCGGGTGGCGAAGGCATCGAGGTGGTTTTCTGCAGTGGCTTGAGGAGGAATTTGGGGAAGAGGCCAAGGAGCTCGGGTCCGAGGCGGGAAGACGGGGTCGCGACGAGGTCGCGGGGGATCGCTCGTCCGCAGGACCCAAGCCAAGCCACCATCTCCTCCCCAGGCATTCAACAATTTTCCCCCCTTTCCCCCGCGCTGAGTAAGTCAAAAAAGGGGGGGCCGCCCCGTTCCCACCCCACTCCAGCGGTTGCCAATACAACCCGCGAAGGAGCACGAAAGTCGGGCACCGCCGCGCAAGCCACAATTGCGGGCTCGTCACAGAGGACGCGGGGTAGGACCCCCCCGGTCTCCGGGCCGGCCCTCCTTCAGGTCACGCGCACATATTGGCGCCACGGGCCCGTCTGCCCCCTTGTCTTTGAGGGTGGCCTTTTCTTTTGCTTTCGAATAAATGTTGTTGGCGGCCGTCGTGAAGTAAAACTGTGTAAGTGGTTGCCGTGTGTGGCGCGTAGTCGGTTAGTAGATTTTCTTGCGTCATTGTTTCTTTTGTTTCATTCCTGAATGAGTGCATTTTGACTGTTTGACTGTATATGTGTGCTTCCTGGCCGGGTAATAAATGGTTTTGTGTTGAAACTGTTTCCCGTTCGCTTCGTCTTTTCTTTAATTGAATCTCCATCCTGCTTCACGTAAAGGGTTCTTAGTGGGCTTAATTAACGCCCGATATAATTAATCTGAACGTCGAGGTCGACGATAACACCGCCTCGGTTATCCGTATAGTATGGAAGTGGCCCGCCCAAGCGCTGCCGCTTCCGAGTCGACCTGCGGCGAGGTGCGATCGCCCGGTTTACCATCCGCGTGGGTACTTTAGGTTTAGTCGAGTTTGGCGTAACAACCCTATCCCACGCGGGTGGCCGATTGTCACGATCGTGGTTGGGCGATAAGGCCCACCCGTGACTAGCTCCCGCGGCACGTTAGTCCGAGGGGTCACGACAGAGAATTGTCCGGTCCGCGTCACGTGCCGTGCGTCACGTCCGCACTGCGCATTCGAGTCACGTGGCCGTTCGCACGCCGCCGGCGCGAATTCGCAACAATATATAGAATAATAGTATTAAAATTGTTACGGAAATGCCCTTATGAGGCTTACTAAATATAGGATTAGCTCAGATCCTCCATTAAATGGCATGTTTGGCTGGGCTGTTTGGTAAAATGGACTTACATGGTGTGTCGGGAGATGTAAGAGGCTGTTTTATTGTGTTGTGCTGGTGTGGTGAATCGAGAGCTCCCTCTGCTTGCCTTTCCCATCCCAGACGAGCCCCCGCCAGTCGGCTGAGGTGTGTGGCCAAATAAAGGAAGTTGAAAACTAGGGGGGAGTTTGTCGGCTTCGTAAAGGGGGAGAGTTTGTCGCTTCGTAAAGGGGGAGGAGGCGAGTGTTTCGAAGCGAGCGAACGAGGACTCGTAAAAAAAAAGGGTTCATGTTTGGGAAAACAGTCGCGTTTTTTCGAGCGTGCTCGGGTTTTTCGAAGCAGCGAACGAAGGGGGGAGGTTTGAATCTGCCGGGGAGAGACGCTGAACCTGAGCGCGCCCGACGTCTGCATTTTTTGGCAGTAAGAGAGGCTGCCTGCACTTCGAGTCTGCCTTTTTTGGGTCAGTGGGAGAGGCTGCCTGCACGTCGATGTTCGGCGATCGACTCTTATGAGGAGGTGATTCTGCCGTGAGAGAAACGGCAGTCGGCTTTGGAGGCGAGCATAGAGAAGGAAAGAAAAGGTGATTCTGCAGAGAAAAGAAACTGAGATAGGACGGAGTTGAGAAGTCGTGCTTCGAGGCGGGAAGGCAAGAGGGGAAACGACGGGAGCCCTCTTGACGCGCCTTACTCACCTCAACGGCTCGCACCTTGTGCCGATCCGCTTGCCGGAGCCCGGCAACTCGATTTGGGCCTTGTCGTGGTGCACAGGCAGGCCTGGATTGTGTATGCTGCGCTTGAGAGTAATCAGCTGAGGCCCATCGTCGAGTCTGACGGTCTCCTGTGCAGTCGACCTAACGCAGGGTTAGAACGCGCGGAGACCGCGTGCGGTGTGGAAAAAGTAAGGGCGAGCGCCATCTCGCCACGCCCCGGGCGTCGTTCTGAGTTCGAGCTGGGGGCTCGTTAATCCGTGGACATCCGCTTGTTACGGAGCGGACATTCATGTTTTGACACTTTCCCTCTCGTCCATGAAACCTCACCAGTACTCTGTCTTGTCTGCATGCATGCTGGTCTGTCTGTCTTGTCTGCACGTTGTATAGGCATATCTCGGTAGCGACCCCCTCGAAACCTGTAATCCGTAGTCCCGAGTTTAAGAACGGGTTAAGTATTTTAAAAAAACATTGTCGTGAATTGGTTTGCCGTTGTGTCGTGTTCCCCAATGTTCCCCAAATAAAATCTGGTTGGTTTCGTATGAAGTTTGCCGGCTATTGGATCAAATTTCATGTCGCGTCGAGAATGATCGCGTTTCGATTGGCATATAAAACCAAAAATGGTTAGCAGACTGGCAGGAAAAACGCTCGGCAATCTGACAAAACCATCTGTAACCGGGGTTCTATTTCCCCAAACTGGTAAGGTCAGGAATTGACGTTGTATTGCGATTGAAGACGCGGTGACCTGAGGCCTGGCCGAGCAATAGTCGGCGTTCTAAACCCCGGAGCGCGACGGTGGTGAGGTGGCAAACAAGAGGTCGGGTGAGAAATCCGCCAACCCCGCGATCCCATCCGCAACAATAATATACATATAAATCCGTATAATGTTCCATAAGAATGTTTGAATGTGATGCTACATTGAAGCTGGAAGGGCACTCGTAGAGCGTATACCTCTGCCGCACAATGCCTGATCCAATATAACCATCAGAATAAATAAATTATTGAAAGATGGTGTTATGTATCATATCTCGACCCGATCTCACAAGGGAAGAATATTCAAAAAATTAAATAATCCTCGTATCCAGATTCGGATCTTCACCAAAATTGAATCAATTCTTCTTCACCACACACCAATATGTCCACCCAACATGTCCACCCAACATGGGACAAACATGCTTGTTGTGCTTTGAAAGTTTAGTTGTTTTTTTTTTTGTTGTTGTTGTTACATTTCTTTTAAATAGCAAATTGTGAATTTTTACTAACATGATATTCAGATTGCCATGGTAGTTAACTGCTACTTTCACTGAAATTGGATAATGATCCAAAGTCCGTGTGAAACTTTATGGAACCTTTCGTCCTGTTTCACCACAGGTGTGCCTTGAAATGGAACGATGCCTGCAGACTAAGCCCAGCACAAGGATGCAACGGGTTTCAAGGAGGACAGTGGGCCTTGCAGAGGTTTTTGAGGCTTACGTCGACTCTGAGGGCTGGGACAGCCTCCGACCCAAGGAATCGTTGCACAGACCTGACGACCCAGGGAATGGTCACAGTGCGTGGCTCCTTTGGAGGCTCTTCCAGCAACTTGGGAGGATGTTCCTTGTGGGAGTGGACCCTTAGAGTCGGTGTCGAAGCGATTGCTGCTATTTCACCTCCTCCACCAACAGTTGTGCCAGGAGCTGTTGCTCTGATGGCCACAGCAGCCGTCACACCGAGCAGTTGTCTGCCACACCAAACCCAGCTTTAGCCCCACTGAATCCGGAGAGTAGAGTCGAGCAGTTGAACGAGGCATCGAACCTGACACTGCCTTCATCTCCTGAGCCCGCGACAGAGGCCAGGCCCAAGTTGCAGGATTCGGGACGGCCGGTTATCAAGCAATTAGGCCGCAAATATGGAAGCTTCGACAAAAAGGTACTGATGGTTCACTGGACGCAAGAAGTACATCTATCGTTGTCAGAGCAATGGATGCTGCAAAGTCTACACCAAGAGTTCGCACGTCAAGGCACATGAGACAGTACACACGGGTACGGGTACTCAACTCGCAATGGTTTCTGTCATTTCCGAGTTAAAAAATCAAAAATTATGAAATCATTTTATTATTGTTCAATGAGGGCGATGACACCTCCCTGTTGCAGGCTCTACTTCTTCATATTCTTCCTGTCCCTCTCTCTTCGTTGCAGCACGAAAGCTGCTCGTCCCGTCATTGCTAGGAAACGTGGCTGTGCCGTTGATGCAGTCAGTCCTCCCTGGAGGTTAGAGATTTGTAATCTGTTCAAGGTGCCGGCTAGATAACTCACCTACTCTTCATTCAACACACCATGGGATCGAACGTCGACGAGCAGGTGTGCAACCGGCTCAACGTCCATCGAGGGACGGGCACACTTTGTGATGCGTGCGAAGCACAAATATCGGACTCTTTATCTTCTGGTCCGAATCGAACAGACTAGGCAGCTCGTAGTTCTACATTCATAAGAAACATCAGTTCAAGAGAAATTGAATGAACCAGGAAGTGCTGCCCCTGTTTTCAAAAGGCTCATGCCATCTGGTTCCAGATTGGAGTTTCCTGAAGCCCCAGAGAAGTTGATGCATACAACATTAGTTGCAGTGACGTCATAAGTGAAACGGCGTTGCAAGCTGCTGATCCAATGACTACTGTACAGTGGGTCGATGACCCGTTTTGATTTGTCTTATCCTTTGAACTTTGCCTGGAGAAATGTTCCACGTTCTTGCGTTCCTGGGTGAGGCTGATGCCTGAAGTGTTTCCTTTTTTGTGCAGAAGTTTGTTTCGGTTTGTGGAGCAGGGTTCATCGGTCTCGATAACAAGCCGGCAGGCATTCCTCACTTGAAAAAAACAATGCCAGTAAACTTTTTCCCCCCCCAATTATCAGCCATCATACAAGGCTGCTGTCGGGGATGCAACCCAAGCTTTGAATGTGACGGCATCACACACCTGCACGCAGGTCGATTGTACGGACTTGCTGTCATTAATCCACTCGTTCTCTCTCTCCATCCCTTCCCACCGCAGGTAGAGAAACCGTACAAGTGCTTGTGGAAAGGCTGTGAGTTGGCAGTTCTCCCGTAGCGATGAGCTCAGGCGACACTTCGCAGCACACCGGAGCGAAGCCGTTCAAGTGTGCAAACTGTGGCAGGTATGGCAGCAAACGTCGTCGTTCGCGTCATTTCCGCCACACCTTTCCTCCCTCTACTTTGTCCAGGATAATTTGGGTGTATTGAGGTTGAGGTTGCAGACACACCACCTGCTGATATGTTATTGCACCGGCTCTTGAGCAGATGAGATCGTTTCGTTATTCGGTGCAACTGTTCGAGGCTGTAAGTCCGTGTCATATCCTGTGGGTTTCGAATTGACGATTCTCAGAAACAAACCAACTGAAAACTGCATTTGGGGGATTGAGGGAGTGGGGTTGTTCGGGAGGCGACTGACAAGATTCTTTGCCTTTATTATGTTGTTTGGCCACAATAAAGTTATTTTGGCAATTTTAGTTATTTTGTTCCAAAATACAATAGCAGACTTCACAATGAGCCATTGTTTGGACAACAGGTTGTTTGTAAGTTGCGATGTTCCATGCAAGTTTGAAAGCAGGTGTCCTCTTTCGTGTGCAGCACAAAGCTGTGAGTGTTGAGATCAAGGTAGGTCCGCACCTGATTGAAATCAAGTTCTGTTCCACACCGATCTTGGTAGAGAAGAGTTTATTACACACCAAACATATGCGCATATGGAGAGAGAAGGCGAGAACAGAGTAGTCCGTCCAGCCCAGCTCTGGTAAGCTCAGTCTCAGCTCTGCCTTATATACAATTTTACTGTGACCTTTGCGTGACTGCCTGTCAACAGGATTTATCTTGTGTATTGGTCATTAACTCTTTCCAAGCCTGTATTGTTGATAAGAGAGCACAGAAAGTACAAGATCAGCTCCCTTCCTTCCTTATCTGTATTAGCAAGGTCACCTCCTACACGTTATTGTGGCCCAGTAGTAATGGGAAGCCCAGCTGTTCTATTTTCCAAACTGTCAAAAGGCCAGCTGTGGTATTTCAGAGGCAGCCTTTTGGCTGGCAAAGCGATATTCTTTGACAGTGCAAAGATAAGAACAAGATTATCCTTTCTCCTTTCCAAAGTACAAAAATGTTAACAAAACACGAATGACTTGCTTGGGACATATACAGTGTCTCCACATGAGTAGCATCATTGGCTGGGTGCTGATGCAGTGCCCCTGTTACCAGTACATTGGTACTCATTTTTGCCAACCTCAGAAGGATGACAGGCTGAATCAACCTTCTGGTGTTAGTTCAATGGAAAAAAACAGGGACTTGAACTCAGGACCACAGGATCATCAGACAGCCACCTTACCGTGAAGCCAACACCAGGCCTTTGTGCGTGTCCATTGTGCCAATTTTATCTTAAGCCATGGTATTTCACCTCGACACGCTGTCGGAACGAAGTGTGTTTCTTTTTTTTCCAATTGCACTGCAGGCGAAAGGTGATGTCGTCAACTGATGCAGCGGTCTTCCTCTTGAGTGTGCGAACTACTGTGTTGTATATCAATTTAACCTTTTTCCAACATGGATGGCCATGTTGCTCATAAATTGTCACATTTGTTGATTTCTTGCTGTTGTTGCTTCTCCTCGGTGTCCAGGTCCTTCTCAAGATCGGATCATTTCGCCGTGCACGTGAAGAAGCACGCCTGAGCTGCTCTGTGCTGAATGGCTACCTCGTGTGGAAGACTGCAGCCTGTGTCCACAGGGATGGTTCTGCCGTGCGCATCACTTTTGCCGACATGGACATCACAAATGAATGGGTGTGTGAGTTCCTTTGATGGAGAAAACGTTCTAGAAGGCCGTTCTGCAACTTATTTTCTGTCGTTTGCACAGCAGTGAGCCGATTCTTACTTTGACACATACCTCGGGCTGAGGATGTCGTTACCCAAGACGACCTCATTTCACGTGCTCCAAACGTTGACATCTCGGTCCTTCACCTGTTGTTTTTTTGTGGACCTTGACAATCGGCCACAGAATTACACACCATCTGTTATTCCTGGCCTGGGTTTGTTCTTGCATTGTCAGATTCCTCAACTTCTCCAACCACTGCACAACGACCCTGCTCTGCTCCAACTGCCCCTCTCGGAATAGTCCGTGTGAAAGGCCCGTCATTGTCATTGGGACTTCAAATTCCACATTTATCGTTTAAATGTGTCGTTACGAACTCACCAAGTCACGCGTACACGACACCAAAATAACTTGAAGAGATGCTCGTTTTGACACTGACAGATGTGACTTTCAATGCGCACGTGTCAACTGTTCTGCGGACAACTGTGGCCGGCTTTTTGTCACCACATCCACAACCCTGGCATGATGGCTTGCACCCACTGATTAAAATTTTTTTTTTAATTTCCTCCTTGCACACACCCCTTGATTAAGATTTTTTTTCTTTGCACATCCAAGAAACTTTACACTGATGTGGAACCCTCACATTCGGGACGGTTGTTAAGCCGGTACGTGCCGAGCTGCGTCCAATAGAGTTTCACCACCGGGTTTGAAGTCGATTGGATTAGTAGTTGTGATCATGCGTCCAGTGCCTTCGGAAGTCACAAGAACGAAGACCGTTCTAAATTACAGCAAATATGTTGCTGCTCCGTACTCTGGGTCTTCGGTCCCAGGTTTCTTCATTGTTTTCCACATGACATGCACAAGAAGCGAATGCCCAATAACTGTTCTTTTCGTACGCGTCTTACATTCCTCTTCGGTGTATAAAACTTGACTATAACCCGCTTGGTTGCAAAATGGAACATCATCGACCAATCACCACCCACTTCCCTTCCCTGGTGATCCAAAACTTTGCAATCGGAATGGGATCTGCAAGAGATGGATTCCTAATTGTCCCCCCCCTCCTCAAGCAGCGAAAGTCTTCTTCTTCTGCCATCCTCTTTCCTCAATTTTTAATTAATTTTCCCGTTCGACTTCTCAGAATCCATTGGTAACTGACCACACGTTACGCACGAATGCCATGTGCAGGTTTTCCTTTCCTCGTTCGTGGGTTCTTCTTTCTCGTTGTGTCTTGTTCATCATGTGGCAGGAAAACAACAACAGTGGCATCCACTCGTGTGTGATGTAACAATGCAACAAAGTCTTGCCGTCATAAATCAGAGACAATGCTTTAACAACAAAAAACAATTCAAAATCATGTCCAGTGATGTAACTTTTGATGTGAAGGATGTATATTTGTACTGATTTTTGGGGGGTTGTAATGAAGCATTAAATAAAAATAACACTGATGTTCGTCTCCAGGGCTGTTGAAGTTTCGTTTTTAAT
>JAXMNL010001202.1:4741-22827 GCA_035128595.1 Eptatretus atami
CCCAATGACCGTTGTATTTACTATCTATACACTACGACTGTGTTTTTAACCATGACGTTTGAGTTACTAACCACTAGTACTTCATGATGGTCGCGCTTTACCGATATAAGTTTCACCATTCCAGAAATTGCGACTAATGCAATAAGTTAAAGGTGATAAATGTCACCTTTATCACCTTGATTCTTAGGTACTTCGGCTGACCTGATTGTGTTCTTAAGTGACATATTCTGTATTGTTATTCACTCGACTTTCATTTGCGACATGTTTCGTTTTTGTGCTCAACGTCTAATCAAAATGATAATTAGTGCTAATTAGTGGCGTTCTTAAGCTCATTAGGCTGACCTAAGCGCATTCTTAAGTTACGATTCCGAGAAAGGCCGCATAAGGATTCCATACCTAAATCACACTTGTGCTCAAAAGTCTAAACAAAAGTGAAATTTGGCGCCATTTCAAATTGGGCGCCAAAGGTTCTTAGGCTGACCTAGAAAACTTAACAAGTTTGGGTCAACACCGTTGGTCGTTTGCTTTCATATCGCTGAAGCTTTGTGCTCAATAGTCTAATTAGATGTGGCCTGGCTCCTCAACTATTAAACCACCTGCACCTGAACCACGATCTTCACTGCTTGGGACCAGGTATGAATGAATTCAGTCTTCCGTCTGTTCATCGTGTTAAAAACCTGTTCTCTTATAAATCCCTTCTCCTCCAATTTGTTTCATGAGCTGTGCATGAGAATGTGTTTGAGAACAGGGTTCGAATCCAAGTTGTCGGAAATTAAGTGTTTTGGCAATAAGGTTCCAATACGGAGTTGGAGAATGAACGTTTGGGAATTCGGTTTGAAGGATAATGAAGGTTTACGAATGAGGATGTGGAATGATATGAAGGGGAAGGTTCTTACGACAATCGTTGACCCTGTAATAGTGGCCCTACAGATGTAATGGTGGCCCGTACAGATGTAATGGTGGCCCGTACAGATGTAATGGTGGCCCGTTACAGATGCTAATGGTGGCCCGTACAGATGTAATGGTGGCCTGTACAGATCTAATGGTGGCCGTACAGATGTAATGGTGCCCGTACAGATCTAATGGTGGCCGTACAGATGTAATGGTGCCCCGTACAGATTGTATATGGTGGCCCGTACAGATGTAATGGGGCCCGTACAGATTAATGGTGGCCCGTACAGATGTAATGGTGCCCGTACAGATCTAATGGTGCCCGTAAGATGTAATGGTGGCCCGTACAGATGATTGGCCGTACAGATGCCGCATTTTCTCCTCGAACCAACGATGTAACAATTGTAAACAATGGAAGAGTCCCCGTGTTAAAGGATACTTTGCTAAAAAAAAAATTGCTCCAATGCCAAAGGTATTTTTTGAAAGATAGACCACTTCTGGAATCAGAAATATTGATCATTAATTTAATACCAATCAGAAAACAGAAGGTACACGAACATTGTACAACGGGAAGGATTCACGGTCAATCATCGAGCTGGCAAAGTGCTGCAACACGCACGAGTGATCCGTGCCTGGAGGTCGGTCTGCACGCAGGTCCAAAGACAGGACACAATTGTGGAATGGCCCGTGGTGGAAAGTGTCCCTCGGCAGAGCGCTGGTCTTGCACACGGGGCATGCGTACGTCAGCATGTCGAACGAACGCTCGAACGATCACCGTCGCAACCACAGCACAGGCAGTGGATCATGGAAGACCTTCAACAAGCACTCGCGAGCACTGCGCAGATCTCTGTCCAGCGTGCACCCTCGAGGAACAAGCCCATGATGTAGGCACCATCTTCTGGTTTCTCTGGCATTTCGGTTCTGTTGTGTCACCTACCGCGGTAGAATGAGTAAACAGCGTGAATGAGACAGGTATGTCGGCTTATGTGTGTGGACTATAGAAAGGGATGGGGAAAACAAACATACCATCGGAGAAAGGTGCGCATTTACTGTTGCCGACGACGAAACAACCACACCAGGTGTGTCCACAGCAATTTTACCTGAATTGGAAGGCGAATGGTCCGATGGGATGGAGTGCTTTCGAGCGTAATTCTGGACACACCGGTCAGGAAGGATGGTGAAGTAGAATCCTGAGATATCAAGACATTGGTGGTCCATATGGCGATCCAGTCCTGCGGTGCACAAAAATCGACGAAGCAATCCATCGGATGTTGCTTCATTGTGAGTGGATTTGTCCTCATCAAACTAAGTGCCGAACTCCTCAACACCCTCTCATCTAAGCTTGCCACATCCAGCGAGGCTGGGATGTCATTCTCCCAGATTGAGCTGCAACTTCAGATACTGACAACAGCCGGTGGTCAGGTTAGGAACTGAGCACTCCGGTGACCCTGCAGTTCTCGATATCCTCCAGCGACCATCAACGAGCACATGGTCAAATTCCTTGCCACACCGCCAGCATGGATACCAAGTCCAGCGATGAGCCTGGGTGGGCTCTGAAACCTAAACCACCCACCCGAAGCGACAGCCTCAGGTTAACCTAAGGAGATCCACGTCTGGTGGACGACACCTCAGCACCACCCTGACACACACTACCGCAATCTTACCTGGAATGTTCACCTGCGGTTCCGAAGGCTTTGCCCCAATCCTCGTATCGCGTGAGCTGCCCTTGCGAGGAAGCTGCCACAGGAGGTTCTCCCACGGAGTGGGTTTTTCAGACTTTTTTTTTCTTCGCATTTCGTACGTTTTGCGGAATGAAGGGTTTTCGGTGGCGGAGCTGCAAATCCTGTCTCCAACCTCTAATAATACACGTACACACTGCAGTAGAGGACGTCCGCAGAACAGTTGCCACGAGCGTATGGTGGGCCTGGCTCACAAGGAGCTCCTCCGCCTCTTGCGTGAAGCCTACAGAGATCTCGACTCAAATAAATAATTGTCACGTTTTCTGCTCTCAATGCTTTTTGGGACAGAAAAACAGCAGACGATGACCTCGACTTCAACACCTAAACAGCATTTGGCGCGAAAATATTAATTGTACACGTCAATACAAACAAGTTTGGAAAGCTCGGCGGCTCTTCAACATATCTAAACCTCCCTCACATATCGGATCCCGTGACCAGAGGTGTGAAGTACCTGGTAAGAAAGAAGGCCTTGACCAGGAGATCAGCCACGTAGCCGCCAGAGGTTCTCAGGCGAGGGTCAAGACCTCGCGGTCCATCAATGCCGGTATCCTGCGTATGATTGGGCATTGCTGTTGAAGGACATTCTCCAGTTCGGCAGACATCACGACAAACTTTGATGAGCTGCAGATATTGAGCAAACTGTTTCTCGAACTAAAGCAGTCAACCTGGAAGGAAGAAGACGTATACCGGATCATGCGTTACAGACCTCTGAGCTCCCGTGACCCCTGGAGACCAAACAGGTCTCGCTACCGACTTAAAGCGGATGAGTCTCCGCAGCCGGTGTTCTGGATTTCAATGTAACCCATTGGGTAGACGGTCTATTAAACCATTTCTTTCGAGGGCCCAAAAGTTCGGCCAGTGGAGACTCTTGGGAAACCAAGATGTCTGCCGCCATGTCCTCACACCGCCTGCAGAATCAAGGGTCCAAAATTAGTCAAAAAGTGAATCTGCTGCGTTCCCTCCCACATCCTCCACCTTGTGTGCCTTTGATCCTTCAAACACCTTCTTGCATGTCCTTGTGTCGGAACAGTGTTCAAATTCCCACTTTTAACCCCTTCTCCCACACCTGATCACCAGCCTCGTGGTCCTCTTCCTAACAAATCCATATCTACCGTTGCTGTGTAGGTGTGTGCTTGCTGAGCTGTCTCCCTCCTCGATGTGATAGTTTTCAACACTTGCCATGACTATTATATGCTGTACGCGGTTGTTGAGCCCGGTGTGGTTCAGTTGAAGGTGGTGATGTGCGGTTTCGAGCAACAGGTTTGTGACAAGAGTACCTGACGTGGGATTTTCCATCAGTCAGATTGCCTGCGCAGGGTTGCGCAGCCCTGTTGAAACAACGATTGGTCTTCCTGGTTGTCCTTGGTGATTCCGCGTTCTCGTTGCAGGACAAAACTCGGTTGCGTGAATTCGGCGACGCGGATGTATCGCACGTATGACTAACATATCGAGTGAAGCAAAGAGGGAAGGACGGGTTTTTTGAAAATCGCAAGCAAAACGCTCAAGAAACTGTCATGGAAACGTTAGATAAAGACAAAAAGAAAGGACAACAAGAGGATGTGGGAGGAAGAGATCATCCAAGCAACAATCCACTCAGGGAGATATTCAGCTGTCGAATGGTACACACGAGTTTCACGTGATGGGGGATGACGAGTTCAGACACTTGGGGGTCCTTCACTCTCCCCCCCACTCTCTCCCTCTTTCCTCCCTCCCCGCTTTAGGATTGCCATCAGCAAGCAACGGGTGGTATTTGCTTGTATCTAAGAAATAAAGCTGCATTCTCACCACTGACCCACTCATGATTTTTAAAGAATCCGACCATCCGGTGACGTAGATGGCTGAGATTTGGCGCCCGATGGACATCAAAGCGTCTACACGGAAATATACAGACGTGGGAAAGAGTCCCAGTTGGGTGGTGGGAGGGAGACGGATTGACCGGCTCGTCGGTGTCATGGTTCGAGTGATTCCTCCGAGTCTGGGACGGTGGATGTTCAAACCCCATCCGAGTCGTACACAAAGACTTTAAAAATGCGTACAGTCTGCTTCATTGACTTGAATACTCAACACGTAAAGGGACAGAGAAGAGGACATAACTAACTAAGGTTGGAACCAGAGTGCAGGCTCCGAGGACGATAACGACCTCCTCAGTGTTAGAAGTCCCTGTGAGGGACACTCACTTCTATTATCCTGCACATTACCGCATCACCCTGCCGAGCAACGACTCACCGGACGCCGCTCGCGGTCAGGCTTCCCTCTCCGGCTTGATGCCCTCTGACGCAATAACTCTCACGACGCAGTTTCCGGGACTGGTGATTCTGCATCGCCCTTCACCTCGAGACATTCAGCCGGCTCACGTCAGGATGTGCCAGTGGGTGCTGAATTCTGTTGAGGCCTTCCAAAGCAGGATCTCGCATAGTCGGCGAGTCCGTTGGCTTTCACACTGAACCATCCGCACGATAGTGGAAGACCAGGGAAGGCGTCGTTACCGCATACAGGCTGATTAAGTTTGTTTGATATCTCTATAAAGATTGCAGGGACAACTATTATCACAAGATAGATTATTATTATCCGGTTGGTGAGTGACAAGAAGCAGCAATCTCCCGTCGTTGCGTCGCCGAGGTGGCTTCGCAGGATCGCGTGTTTGCATCAGCGACCTGAGCTGCCTGATCCGTCGATGATCAACTGTGGACCAATATGTTTGTACGCAGATTCTTGGCGACCTCATACCTCAAACAGTCAGCGATTCTCTCCAGCATCCTGGCAGTTCCGAATTCCGTTTGTCCTAACCTCCAGGGAGGCTCGCATTTGCAGGAGCAACACATCAAATGCTGAATCCAAGCCAAATTCAAAGGTGCTGCATCATCACCTCAAGAATGACACCTTGTTTGGGAAGTAATGCAGAGCAGCTGCGTATCAGGTAACCACTCGACTCAGGAACTAAATATGTAACACTTAAAGAGGTTCATCACTTCAGAGAAATTTACCTTGATGTATCTGGCGCTTGCAGCGCTTATGGCCGCTTCATCGGCAGCACCAAAGCTTCTTGGCTTCACCTCCACGGTGTCCCATGTCATCAGTGTCGTTACCTTCTGAGTTTATAGAGTTCTCCGACTGCAAGATCGTCAGCTCTGTTCTCAATTCACCGAAACCTTTGATATAAATTGGCTACGAGGAGATGGAGATTCGACTAAATCGAGACAGGAATTCGCAGGAAACACAACATGGCAAATGGGAGAAGAAAATGGAGTCTGAGGTGATAGCGGAACATTGTACGTCCATGAACAAATTGGGAGAGATTGTGCGAGGAAATGAAGGAATGTTTGAGATTCAACTTTGGAAAGAAAGAAAGAAAGAAAGAAAGAAGGAAGACACCACATTTCTCTAGAGTCGGTTCGAGTTAGATTCAGCAAACACCCGCAGGCCTATTGACCTTCGAGCGAGGTATTCGGATGTGGAATTAGCAATCTCACGTGCGACGCGTGGAAATGCCGGATTCTCGAGCCAAGGCATAACGATTCCTCGTCAGCCGACACTTCCTCTGCCTTCCATCTTGAGGAGCTCTTGTAGGTGAGGATTGAGCTCTAGTGAATCGTCGAGTGACGGTAATTGCGACGTCCGCAGGATCGAGTGGTATTTCTCCGAGAACTGGATGGTACTCTGATGAGGTACTTGCAGACCGAAACAACCCTGAGGGAAAGGACACCCGAGTCAAACATGAATGCCGTACTGACTTTTTGAGCAGGCACCAATAGTGGGCTTTTTCGTGATACACGCTCTTTCCCGCTCACTCGCGGAGGATGGACGGGTCGATGTCATGTCTCCAGGAAAGCGTTTCGACCATCTCGAGGGACTCGAAGGCCACACGTGGAACCAGTCGATGTGCAGCAGCTTGTGAGAGAGGGAACTGCGCAGACGTTACGGAAAAGCATACGATCACGGCTCAATGTGCGTGGGTCAAGGAGAGGAACCAAGCAAGAGGATGTCGTAGCGCAGGCCGGGCAAGAAGGATGAGCACTTTGACAGCGTTCACCTGCCCGAAACGGCTTTTCCACGTGCACTTTGACCGGCTATATCCATGCTTTCCCCTCTCTTTCATTAGGCCGAGCAAGCCATGAAGTCACGTATGGATGGTCGAAGCGGTTTTTTTAAAACTGCTCCCAATGCCTGCTAACCAGCCATAACACCAAAACGACAGCAGCCAGGACAAGCCGGAATTCCACCCTGAGACCAATAACATTCCATCAAAACAAATGGCTCTGGGGAAGGGAACGTGATGAATGACAAAATAATGGATAGCACACTGACGATAAAAATAAATCCTTACCCCCACCGATTGCATCCCCTCAATTGCCAACGAACTATCTGATATTCTTAATTATTCACTTAATCTGGGACCAATCAGACACACCACAAGAGATAAGACATTTGAAAATTCACAGGGCATGAAGAATTCGGGCAAACCCGGAAGGTCAGTATCTGCATGACGTCAAGCCGTTCTGCTGATACGAAACCTGTCACCATTTATGCAACTTCATTGGTCACGGTGAAATGATGGCCTGCTGCTACTACCTATCGAGTGTAGGGGAAACGTTATCACGGTGTACCTCCTCTTTATCGACTGTGTTACAGTAACTGTACCCAACACGCATGTGCAGGATTGCTCCTGCACGCGTTTTCAACGAAGAAATTGTTACATCGATGTTGCCGTCTCATCTCTGCGACGTACCGGTTGCCTTGGCCGCCCCTTGCAGGCGTCATCGATGCGAGCGCGTTCATCCGCCAGCAAAGTGTGGGCACGTCCCTTGTTCAGTCAGCATGTATTTGTCTCCACGAAACTCTCGTCTTTTTGATCTGCACGTCACGGCGTGAGAAACACCAATGGAAAGACGATTAATTTGCGGATCATTGCAGTAGCGGCGGCACACACACACACACCACACACACACACCACACTGTAATGTTCATTGGCTTCTCAATGATCTCCATCTGAGATTTCTCCATGTGGCACATCCATGTTAATGAGTGGAGTATAATAATTCAACATGGAGGAGGAATTTCTTGAACCTGTACTTTCAGAATACTGTCTATCTTTTGAAACAATTAGAGAAGGGAACTGAGCTTTGTACTGTGAACAAAAGGGAGTCGGGCCTGACCGAGGTCTTGGCTCGATCCAGTCAGAAAGTAATAGTAACTCCTAAGTTCGAGGGTAAGATATTGTATATATGATATATATATATATAATATATACTATATATATATATATATATATTATATATTATATATATATTATATAGTATGAAGAATCCACCCCTCCCACCTTCCTCAAGCCAGAAGCTGAAATAAGCAACCCGAAAGAAGACACTACACAACAGGTAAGCTGCTTACGCTGTTTGACACGTTCCTTTTGATGATTAGGTGGATCTGATTGGCCTATTCCCTCCATTCCAGTGTGAATATTGTGGGTGCAGTCTTTCTATATATCTAGGTATTATATGTCCTGATATACAAGTGGTGGTCTCAGGAGTTCCATCTCTCGGAGGGACAATTTTGGGAGAGCTAAAGACGTGAATATTATTATACATATTAGTTGCAGTTTGGTTCAAATCAAATCTGTTTGAGTTAATTATTTTTTAATGACGAGGTGGAAGTCCCGTTTGCACTATTCCGCGATTCACACGATGCAGCGCCGTGTAGCTGTATCGAGTCTCTGACTTACCTTTCGATTAGTTTGACAGTGTTCCTGAATTTTGAGGTCAGACCTGTAGTTGAATGGGAGCTCGGAAGCCTCTGATAGTCGGCTCGAGCAACTGGCAGTTTATGATTTACGTTAACAGTTATGGAATACTTAACGCTGAGTCTTAATATATTTCAGCTCGAGCAACAGACGTCCTTCGAGATGAAGGAACACAAGGGCTGTTCATGGACCACCCACCTTTTGTTTCTGTGCTGTTGATCCGCGTAGTGCCAGGATTTACCATTGTGATGCTCCCACATCTTTATAAGACCTCTGAGTCACATGGCAATAGCATTCAGGCAGATCACAGCAATCAAAATGAGTCTTTCAATCGTCGTACAAAGCAAAGCAGACGCGTGCACACTTTAGCTCATACTCGAACAGAAGACGCCGGCTTGCCAGAATCCCCCGTCTTGAGCATCACGCCGCTTGAGGTCTTCAGCCAGTCATTCGCTGGATACACCCTTGTTGATTTACACGATTTGAAAAAGGTCCGTATCTGCCATGAAGTGCTGAGAGCGTTAGCACTGTGCCGCCGCGCTTCCTCCGCACCCACAAGGAGGGCATGGCCCACCATCTCGGCCTTCAGGACGCGTCGAATTCGTGACTTTATGTGGCTCAATGGCAACATGGAAAATGACAGCGCACATGGGAGCCTCTTGCCTTCACATTGTCTGTGTCTGAATGTTGCCGAGAGACACATGGGAGAGTCAACAAATTATTTCTTGAGAAAACTCGATGTATTTATGAATACTTACCGTGCCGTCTTGAGAAGGACTTTCGGTGCGACCAACTTTCTTTGGAGGGCAAATCTTAATTAAAAAAAGTAAATCAATAAAGGAGAGCAAATAAAATATTCAGTCATCAGAACAATCAGAAGGAACCCAAACAAGCAAAACAGCAAAGAGAACGCAATCAGAGAGGATCTGTAGGACTTGGGTTTCAACTGCCGACTCCTCGACCTCACAACCCATCCAGGCACAGCAAGTGAGCCTTATCAAAAATTAAATCAAACAAAGACCGATCAAAATAAATATTGGCTGTCAACTCACAACAGTGAATTAACACACACTACGCATTTGAGGCATGAGTTAGTAGTGTTGAAATTTAAAATATTTTTCAATGGCTGCAACCACTTGACCTATCAGAAATAAAACTACCTATTCCCCACCACTTGACGTATAGTTTTCCTCGATGAAGAGACCTCGATCTTGTGTGCGCTGATACAGGAGAGAGTTAAACCCCAATTCATCTCGAATCTCAACAATGTGCTGCAATTCCGTGTGTACTACACTATTTGCTAGACCCCTGGTAGATCACTGGTAACATTTGTGGACCAGTCCAATCGATCTCTCACCGAGAAACGATTTAATGGTTTCTAGTGGAACTTCAACGCACAACCACCGGCACTATGACGTTAGTGGGGCCTTGCATGCATAGCGTATCGCTGCGACCCTAGACTGCGTTTTGGAAATTTTTAGGTTAAGAATATATAATCGGTTTTAGCGCATCGAGATGTGATCTCAATGAAAGACTACAAGGTCGTCCCACGATGTGAAAAAAAATTTACTCGAATGATCCTAGTCGGATCTTACAGTCAGAATCACAACAATAGGTAGTCTAGACGTACACGTACCCAACCGTCTACTTACCGAGATTCGCTATGCCGAATCTTGCTGATAACTTTTGAGAATGGTCCTGTGAGATATATATCTTATCCACAATTCGTTTCAATGGTGAGGTATCACTGTGGTAAACCGGATCAGCCGATTTGCATCATTACAAAATAATCGCATTCGTTCTCATGCATATTACTCAACCTATCCCACCAAGATTCATCAGAATTGTGAACAACTTTTTGAGATTCCTGTTATATTATCGTTTTAGCCGCGATTCTCAGTGGTGAGGATCACTTTAAAAATTCTCGAGGATACAGATCCGGATTTCGAATTTCACCAAAATTCGAATTCAATGTTCCTTCTACATACCCACCACCCACCACAGATTCATGCCGATCTGTCAAAAACTTTTTGAGATATACCTTTTATATATCGTTTTAGCCCGATATCTCATGGTGAGGACAATCACTTTAAAAAATCTGTTCGGATCCCAGATCACTGATTTCGATCTTCACCAAAATCGATATCAACTTGTATTTTTCCATGGCTAAACATTACCCAACCTACCCACCACATTCATCCGAATCTCGCAAACACTTTTTGAGATATCTGTTATATCTATCATCTTGATGCCCGGATCTCTCAATGGTGAGAATGACTTTAAAAACTTCGTCGGATCCAGATCCTCGGATTCGATATTACCAAATCGAACTCAATGTTTCCATTGCTACATACCCACACCTACCCCCAAGATTCATCTCCGAATCTGTCTCAACTTTTTTAGTATCCTTTATATTATCAGTTTTGATCCCAGATCTCAATGGTGGAACACTTTTAAAACTCTCGGATTCCAGATCCTCGATTGGATCTTCCAAAATCGAATTCAATTATGATTCCATCAACATACCCAACCTACTCACCAATGTCATCCGAATTGTGTCGCAACTTTTTTTGAGAAAGTATCCTATCTATATATCGTTTTAGTCCCGATACTCTCAATAGTGAGTGAACACTTAAAAAAACTTCTTCCGGATCCAGATCCGATTCTGATTTCACAAAATCGAATCAATTGTTCAATGCAACCATACCCAACCTACCCACCAGATTTCATACGAATCTGTCACAAACTTCTTTTGAGATTCGTCGTAATCTATCATTTTATGCCACGAATTCTACAATGGTGAGGAATCACCTTAAAAAATTCTGCGATCCAGGATGCCGATCGATCTTCACCCAAATCGAATCAATTCGTTTCCCATGCTACATACCCACCTAACTCACCACATTCATCCGAATCGGTCAACAACTTTTTGAGATATTCCTGTGGTATAATCTTTTTAATCATGATTCTCAATGGTGAGGAATCACTTAAAAAAATTCTCCGATCCAGATCCGGATAGTCTTCACAAATCAATCAATTGTTCCATGCTACATTACCCAACCTACCCCAAGCATTCATCCAATTCTGTCAACAACTTTTTTGAGTATATCCTGTTATAATCGTTTTGCGCCCAGATCTTCCAATGGTTGAGGGAATCTACTTTAAAAACATTCTCGGACTCCAGATCGTGATTCGATCATTCACAAAATCACAGTCAATTGTTCCTTGCCTACATACCAACCTACTCACCAAGATTCATCGAATCTGTCAAACACTTCTTTGAGGATATCTGTCATAACATCGATTTTATCCACTGATTCTCTCAATGGGTGAGAATACTTTTTAAAAATTCTCGAATCCAGATCCGGATTTGTATCTACCAAAATCGAATCAATGTTCCATGCTACAGTACCCAACCTACTCACGAAGTATTCATCCTATCTCGTACAGAATTTTTGAGACTATCCGTTTATAGTAATCTTTTGCCTGTCTCCATGGTGAGAGAATACTTAAAAAAACTTCTCGGCATCCATGATCAGTGATTCGATCTTCTCAAAATCGAATCAATTGTTCCTTGCTGACATACCCACCATACCCACAACATTAATCCGAATCTGTCCAAAACAATTTTTTTTGAAAAGGATTTTTTGTTAATATATCATTTTTTGCCCCGTCTCTCACATCGGTGAGGAATCACTTTAAAAAATTATCATCATCCGGGCATATTACACACACGAAAATGTCCAGCTGTACCAAACCTCCCACATTCATCATTGTACACTTATCTTTATTAACTTTTGCGATCTCAAGGTGCAGTAAATTAGATCAGCGGATTCGATCTTCACCTAAATGACAGTCATCTACATTACCCAACCTACCCACCAAATTCATCCGAATCTGTCCCAACTTTGAGACTATCTCCTGGTATATAATCACTTTTAGCCTGACTCTCAATGGTAGGAAATACTTTTAAAAGAAATCTGGAATCCAGATCCGGATTCGATTATACCAAATCGAATCAATTGTTCCTTGGCTACATACCAACTCTACCCACCAAGAATTCATTGAATCTCTGGTCACACAACTTTTTGAAGGATATCCTGTTATACTATCGTTTTTGAACCCGGACTCTCAATGGTTGAGGAATCATTATTAAAAATTCGTCGGATCCAGCATTCCCGATTTCGAATCTTACCAAAATCGACATCAATTTGTTCTGTGCTGATGCTACCCACTACCCACCTCTTACCAGTCGCTTGAATCCTGGTTAATTATATGAATCATTTGTTTTTACTATATTTACAATCTTTAGATAACATATATACTAGCCGATCTCTATGGTGAGGAATACTTAAAAAATTTGTGATCCTGATTATTCTTACCCCAAATTAGAATGTTCCAAAATTGGATCATTTGTAATCCAACCTACCCCCAAATTCTCCGAATCGGTGAATTTGATTCCATTTTTTGTTTGAATCACTATTTTTTAATCTAAATTCTCGCGACTCCCAGATCCGATCGATTTTTCACCAAAATCGAATCAATTTTCCATGCTAACTACCAACCTACCACAAGATTCATCCGAATCGTCGAAAACTCTTTTCGAGATATCCTGTTATATATGTTTTTATGCCGATCTCTCATATGGTGAGGATCACTTTAAAAAACGTCTTCGGAGTCCAGATTATCCGGATTCTTCACCAAATCGAATCAATTGTCATGGCTAGCATACCCAAACCTACCCACCAATTCATCGCAATCTGTCGAAACCTTTTTGAGATTCATGTTTATATCATCATTTTCCCGATTTCTCTCTGAATACTTTAAAAACATTCTCGGATCAGATCCTGGATTCAATCTACCAAAATCGAATCAATGTTCCATGGCTTCATTACCCCACCTACCCACCATACTTCATCCCGGAATCTGCAACAACTTTTTGAATATCTGTATATATATCGTTTTGCCGGCAATTCTCACATGGATGAGGAATTCACTTTAAAATATTCTCGGATCCAGATCCTCATTACCGATCTCCACCAAAATCAATCAATTGGTCCTGCTACATACCCATTCTACTCCCAAATTCATCCGAATCTGTCAACAACTTTTTGAGATATCCTGTTAATATCGTTTTTTTCATTTCTCAATGGTGAGGTAACTTATTTTTACTCGGATCAATCCGAGTCTTTAAATAATCTCCGGGCTACATCCACTCCCCCCAAGATCACGTCACTATTTTAAGCTTTTATATCTTTTGCGATCCATGATGGAGAACGTTTAAGAATCTCGGATCATGATTCGGTCTATCATCTCAATCGCACATACCCAACCATCTCACCATAGATTCATCCGGAACTGTCAACAACTTCTTGAGATATCCTGTTAATACTCATTTAATCCAATTCTTCAATAGGTAGTAGGAATTCAACTTTTAAATTCTCGGATCCATGATCCCGATTTGATCCTTCACAAAAATCGATCAATGTTCCATGCTAACATACCCAACCTACCCACAAATTGCATCCTAATCTGTCAACAAACTTTTGAGATAGATCCTGTATATATATCATTTTGCCCGATCTCCAATGGTGAGGACATCACTTAAAAAATTCTCGATCCAGATCCGATTCGATATTTACCAGAAATCGAATCCAATTGTTCCAAGCTAACATACCCACCTACCCACCAACATTCATCGAATCTGTCCACAAACTTTTGAAGATATGCCTGTATAATAATATATAGTTCAGTTTCACTGATCGTCTCAATGCGTGAGGAATACTTAAAAAATTCTAGCGATCAGATCAACGATTCATATCTTCCAAAATCGAATCAACTTTGTTCATTGCTACTACCAACCTAACCACCGAAGCATTGCATCCGAATCGTCGCACACTTTTTGAGATGACCCTGATTATATATCATTATAGCACCTGATTCTCAATTAGTGAGGAATCCACTTTTAAAAATTCCTGGATCGATCCGGATTCATCTTCACCAAAAATCGAAAATCATTGTTCGCTTGCTACCTACCCAAACCTACCGCCAAGATTACATGCTTATCTGTCAACAACTTTTTGAGAGTCTCCTGTCTTATACATCTTTTTAGCCCGATCTCTCAATGGTGAGGAATCACTTTTAAAAATTCTCGGATCCCAGATCCAGATTGATTCTCTCACCAAATCAGAATCAATTGTTCCTGCACATTACCCACCTACCCACCAACTTCATGCCGAATCTGTCGACAACTTTGTTGAAGTACTGTAGAATTATATCATTTTAGCCCGATCTCTCAATGGTGAGGAATCACTAAAAAACTTTCTTGGATCCAGCATCCTTGATTCAGATCTTCACTCAAAATCAATCAATTGTTCACTTGCACATACCCAACCTACCACCAAGTTCCATGCGAAATCATGCATTCAAACTATTTTTGAATTCCTGTATTATATATCGTTTCTATCCCAATCTTCTCATGGTGAGGAATCACTTTTAAACAAATTCTCGGATCCAGTCCTCGATTCGTGATCTTCACCAAATCAGAATCAATGATGATCCACTGCAACGATACCCAAGACCTACTCCACCAAGATTCTCCGAATGTGTCGACAACTTTTTGGATATATTCCTGTATATATATCGTTTTAATACCAATTTCTCAATGGTGAGAAATCACTTTTAAAAAATTCTCGGATCCAGATCCTAGATTATGATTCTCACACAAATCGAATCACATTGTCCATGCTACAATACCCCAACCTCACCCCCAACATTCATCCGAAATCATCACACTAACTTTATGAGATCATCCTGATAATATACATTCATTTTGACCCATCTCATCATTGTGGTGAGGACTCACTTTAAAACTTCTCGAGATCAGATTCCGGAATTCGATCTACCAAAAATCACATCATTTTGTATCCTGCTACATACACCAACTACTCCACCAAGATTCAATCCGAATCTGTCACCAACTTTTTAGATTTCCTTGAATATACATCATTTTATCCAATTCTCAATGGTGGAGAATCACTCTAAATAAAATTCTCGGATCCAGATCCCGGATTCGATGATTTACCAAAACATCAATCAATTGCTTTCATTGCATACATACCCAAACAACCAGCAAGATTGCATCCTATTATGTCAGCAACAACTTTTGAGATATCCTAGTATGACTCATCATCTTTGCCGATCTCTCCAATAGGTGAGGGAATCACTGAGCAGAAAAACTTTCGATCCAGTCCAGTATATCGATATTCACCAAATCGAGATAAATGTTCCTGAGCTCGACATACCGAACCTACCCACCAAATGTCATCCGACCATCTGGATCAACAACTTTTGAAAGATATCACTGTATATATATCGATTTTATCCCATCATTTCTCAACTGGTGAGGAATCACTGATAAAACACTTCTCGATACCATACCGATTGATCTACACAAAATCGAATCAAAATTGTATTCCTGCACATTACCCAACTACCCACCAAGATATCCAGAATCGTGTCGAAAAAACTTTTTGAGAATATCCTGTTAATATATCGATTTTAGCCATCTTCAATGGTACTGAGAGAATCACTTTTAAACATCTGGATCCAGAATCCGATTTCGATCCTTCACCAAAAAATCGAATACAAATTGTTCCATTGCACATACCCAGCCTACCCCAAATTCATTGAACGTGTCGACAACTTTATTTGAGATATTCCATGTTATCACTATCGTTTTAGCCCGATTTTCTCTCAAAATGGTGGAATCACATATAAAAATTCTCGGATCCCAATCACCGATCATCGATATCTTACACAAAATCGAATCACATTGTTCCTGCTAACTACTACCCACACTACCCACAACATTTCAGTCCGAATCTGTCCAAAACTTTTTGAGATATCCTGTTATACTATCGATTTATGCGCCAAGATCTCTCAATGCGTGAGGAGACTCACTTAAAAAAATCTCTGGATCCAGATCCAGGATTCGATTTACCAAAATCGGAAATCAAGTTGTTCCTGCACATGCACAACCTACACCTACCCACCAGCATTCATCCCGACATCTGTCCAAAGCCTTTTAGATATACCTTCATATCATAATTCATTTAACCCATGATCTCTCAAATGGTGAGAAATCACTAAAAACAATTCTCGGAATCCAGATCCTGCGATTCCATCATTCACCAATAACGAATCAATTGTTCCTGCTACATACCCAACCTACGACAAGATTCAATCCGAATCTGTCAACAACTTTTTGAGAATATCCTGTACTTTATCATCGTCTTTATGCCCAGATCTCTCAATAGTGAGGGAATTCACTTGAGAAAATTTCTCGGATCCCAGATTCCTGATTAGATCTTCATCAAAATCGAATCAATTGTTCCATGCTACATACCCACCGACACCGCCAGATTCCATTCGAACTGTCCACAACTTTTGAGATATCCGTAATATATATCGTTTTATCAGCAACTTCTCAAATTGGCTAGTAATCACTCTTAAAATCATCGAGACCAGATCCTGATCTTGATCTTCACCAAATACGAATAATTTTCCATGCAATACCCAACCTACCCACCAAGATCATTCATACAATCCTGTCAAACAACTTTTGAGATATCCTGTATTACATCTTTCTTTTCGCCCGATCTCTCAATGGTGAGAGAATCACTTAAAAATTTCTCTGATCAAATCCAGCGATTCATCATTCACCAAAATCGAATTCAATTGTTCATTCTACATCAACCCAACCTACCACAGAGTCATCCCAATCTGTCGAAAGAACTTTGAGAATATTCTTGTATATACATCGGTTTATTGCTCGACTCTCAATGTGAGGAATCACTTAAAAAAAACTTCTCTGGATCCAGATCCTGATTCGATCTTCCCAAAACGAATCAATTGCTTCAACTTGCTTTACCATACCATACCCCACAAAGATCTAATACCGAATCTTGTGAAAACTTTTTGAATACCTGGTTCATATATATCGTTTTAAACGCCGATCTCTCAATGCGTGAGCAAATCACTTAAAAAATTACTCAGGTACAAGAATCGGATTGAATCATCACTCAAAATCAAAACATTGTATCCTTCACTAACATACCCAAAACCTACCCACCAAGATCATATCCAATCTGTCAACACAACTTTTTGAGATATCCTCGTTATACTTATCGTTTTTACCCGGATCTTCAATGGTGAGGATCACATTTAAAAAAATCTCACGGATCCAGATCGATTCGATCTTCAACTCAAAATCGAAATCAAATTGTTCCTTGCTACATACCGCAACCTACTCAACCAACGATTCATCTCCGAATCTGTCGACAACAACTTTTTTGAGATATCATGTATATATCTTTTAGTCCACAAATTTCTCAATGTGAGGAATCACTTTTAAAATTTCTCGATTCCAGATCCCGAATTTGATCATTCACAAAAATCGAAATCAATTTTCCATGAACATACCCAACCTACCCACCCAAGATTCATCGAAGGTCGACACTTTTTTGAGAATCCTGTTATTATATCGTTTAGCCCGATCTATTCTCTTCTTACTTTCATGATGGTCGCGCTTTACCGATATAAGTTTCGCCATTCCAAGAAATTGCGACTAATGCAACAAGTTAAAGGTGATAAATGTCACCTTTATCACCTTTGATTCTTAAGGTACTTCGGCTGACCTGATTGCGTTCTTAAGTGACATA
>JAXMNL010001205.1:1584-16678 GCA_035128595.1 Eptatretus atami
GAGAGAGTGTGTGGCATATTTCATCCCGCTTTTTTCCATTCCGGGTGGCACTCTCTGACGTGGTGGGCCGTCAAACTGGCCGTAATCTGGCGATCACGATTTTCCTCACTCTATGGAACGGCGATACTCTCGGTGGTATGTCATAAAGCATTAACATGAGTGATTCCGTCACGCGTGGATATTCATGATATACTTCTTAGTAGGACTTCCTCTAGTGTCATCGTTACCTATCAAAGCGCTGATGTTCGGCTTTGGGAAAGAAATATCTGATGCAACAAATATGCACGTCCTCTACTCTGTCCCCATTTCTGTTCTGTGATACTGTCCTATTTTCACATGGGAGGCTCAAGGTCCACAAAAACCCATACTGGTGAACTGCAAAATCACGAATCACTGCGTACATTCACTCTTTCATTCCAACACTTTTTTCCTGTCTTTAGAACAACTCCCAACATGCTCTTCATCCCACTCCTCTAGCTTAAAAAGGTGTTCCACATCTCTGATCTTACCGAAGCCAAATCTTGATTTTACTACCCGTTAATCCACTCACAAACTTTACTTCTTCAAATCCCTGTTTTCCTCTGAAAGTCCTGTGGTACACTTGTTTCCCCGTGTACCACTCCATCCTTTTCCACTGATCTCTGTTGTCTTGTTCCACTATTTGTGCTTCTCTGAAGAAACATTTTATCATGATGGGTTGGGGTGTAAATATAAATAAATTGCTGATGATTAAAACTCTGGTATTAAATGGAAAATGTTTAACCTGAGTAAATATACTCAATAATGATAGGATTTCTTTTAAAGTTGTTCATTTGGAATTACATAATTTTATTCTCCTCTGTATGGAAGATCACCTGTGTAATGTGGGAAACGATGACTTTGCTGTAAGTTTAATATAAGAAGAATTGCCGATCATTTTAAAAGCTTCTAATAAGAATTTTTAAACAGACCAAACAAGTTGGAAAGTGGATTTGAGACCGGTTGTACAGAGGATTCACGAAGCTCTGGCCGCTTCAAGAAATATTGTTTAAGGCTCTGGAATTCGCAAACCATAAAGGTCGTGGTGAGATTATTCTTAAGAGTAGATGTGTAGTTAGCCCAACCCATTGTAATAGAGGGATTAATGTGATTCATCTGCGGGTGGATCTTTGAGTTAGGCGTTTTTCTGTTCTACTTTGTTTTGAGACACCCACGCGCAACAACAACAACAGCCAGGCAGCCAAAACCTACCTTCACACTCGTCGGCGAAACAAATGCCGCATTCCAGGCAGCTCCATGGCTCGGAAACCGCGATAACCCTCCAACTTCTCCTACCCAAAACCAACAACGGCATTCCAGCACCAAACTGTGGGCGCGAGCGTCCGAGCTGTCTTCCGAGACACGCGAGACGGAGTGGCAGCTGGCGGGTTTTCTGAGGAGGGATTCGGATCAGGAATGATACCGCACATCTGATCAACATCAGGAAGCGGGGGCGGCTTGGCCCCGCCTCAGACGCGCCTGACGAAAATCGCATAGCAAATTGAGGATCAGGAATGATCACGCCCCTTTTTCTCCGTCAATCGGCGGCGTGCTCCGCCTGAGGTCGTTTAGGATCCGAGAATTTGCATATGGGGTTCCCGATAGCCGAAAAAAGGCGAGCGCAGTGAGTCAGGAAGAGTTGGGCTGGTCTTGGTAGACGGAGATCGAGGCAGATCCGGTGGAAAGAGTGTGGTGGAGACAGCGATCGGTGAGAGTCAGTGGCTGGTGTTGGAGACGGAGCTGAAGCAAACCAGTGAGGAAATGTCAGATTGGGCTGGGTGTTGGAAGACACCGGAAGCTCGAGCAAACCAGTGAGGAAAGCTCGTTGGGCTGGGTCGTTGGAGAGGACTCGAGCAGAATCGGAGACCAGTATCGTGAGTGACGTCGAGTATGGCGAGATCGGTGAGAGTGTTCGTGGGGCGGGTTCGTTGGAGACGGAGTCGAAAAGCCAGAGGGTTTGGGGGCAGACGGCTGCGGAGGCGAACGCAGCGGAAGGGCGTCGGCTTGAGGAGGACCTGGAGGCTCGCGTGCGGGATTCGAGCAAGCCAGCCATATCCTCCAGAGCATACAATTTCGCCCTTTCCCCCGCGCTGAGCAGAGTGGCGACAAGGGGCCCGTCCCCTTTAACACCAGCAGGTGCCAGAGACCGCGTGCAGCGAGCATTCTGCGGCTCGCACGGGGCGGCGGTAGGACGCTCGTCTCGTGGGCCTGGCCGTCATCCAGGTTCGCGCATTAGGCACGGGCCAGTCTGACTCCTTGCCTGTGGGGGGTCTTTTTCTTTGCTTCGGTGTGAATGGTGATTGTGGGCCGTTGTCTTGTAAGGTAGTAACTGTTAAAGTGGTCGTGTGTGGTGTAGTCGTTTTAAATCTTTTATTGTGATTTCTTTTGTTCTATGTGATATATGTGCAATGTTAATTGTGGCTGTAATAGTGCTATAGGTGTGCTCCGTGTGCGGAATAAATGTGCATGTGTGACATGTTTTCCGTTCGCTTCGTCTTTTCTTCAGTTCATGACCCTCCATCCTGCTGTCACGTTAAAGGGTTAGTAGTGGGTGAAAACGCGGTAAATAATCTGACCGTCGAGGTCCGACGAACCGACTCGGTTATCCGATAGTAGGAACGGCCGCAAGCGGCTCGTGTCGGAGTCGACCTGTCGCGAGGTCGATTCGCCGGATTTTACCATCCGCGTGGGTACTAGGTAGGTCGAGTTTGGTCGAAACCTATCCTACGCGGGTGGCCGTTGCGCACGATTGTGGTGGGTCGAAAGGGCCCCGTGACTGGATGCCGCGTTTCGGAGGGTCACCGATCTGAAATTCGTCCGTCCCGGTGGCCGAGGCGGTCGCTCGTTCGAGTCGCGTGCCGAATGCACGCCGACGGGCGCGAATTTCGCACCACTGGGTGTACAGAGTTGTGATTCAATCCCTCCTGTTCCAGTAAATTCACAGGATCGGTCCAGGGGTGAGGGGAGCGACCCCCGATTCCTTCTAAATTACGGAGCGATTAAATTACCCCTACGTGGAATAGATGGGTCTCAAGGCGAGCGGAGCGGGGTAATAAATGGATGTAGAGTGTTTAGATCCGGCCAGGATGTAGAACCCGACGGACATTGGTGGTGCATGAACAGTTTCCCCCAACCTGACCCAGGGCCCGAATGGCGAGGAGCGCCGGCAGAGGCAGCGGGTATGCCCCCCCTCCCACTATCAAATCCCCTCCAGGCTCCCAGACGAACGCGGGACGATGGTGCGGATCGGCCCTGCTTTCGCATTACGCTCATTGACAATGATGGAATTGATAACAGCAATGAGGGGGGGCGATGCAACAGATGGAAAAGCAAAGTGGATGTGAACGAAAAATGGTATGGAAAGACTCAATGGAACAACAAAAACGAAATGAGGAAAAATAAAGAAAGCGGGTGGAAACGCAGCAAATGGCCAATGCCTGCAGGCGGCTGAAAAACGCGAAGTGGTAATGGCAGACGCACGGTGGGAGCGAACGAGCTGGAGGGGGTGCAACGGTTTCAGGCCCGGGGAAGGCGGGATGAAAAAAAAATAATCCGGAGACGTGTTGGGCCGAGAAAGTGTGGAGGTGATCGGAAAAGTGACGGAACCGAGAGGGAAGAAATTATTGGAGTGACGGAGTCGGTGCACGAAGGAAATAAAATAGTGGAGTGTGAGAAAAGACTTAAGATCATGACGAATGAAGTTGATAAGCGGGACGGAGGTAAAACCGGAGCGAGGACTGGGAAGACTGATAGAAAACCAAGGGGAAGCCCGGAAGAACAGTTAGAAGCAGAGAAGGTCGAGTGTGCGGAGATAAAGGCATTAGAAAAGAAAACTGAGTTAGAGAACCCAAAAAAGAGAAGGAATTCAAAAGATGAGCTGGGGACGTTGAAAAGAATTGAAAAGAACTTCTGAAGTTCAGAAGAAACAAAAGAAAGAGGATTACAAAACGAGCTGAGGATGTTGAGAGAGGAAGAAGAGAACGGAGAATGAAACGTTAAGGACCACTGTACAAATCGAAGCGTGGAGCAAGGCACAGATTAAAGATGAGATGCAAGAAGTAATGATGGAGAACGAATGAGACAGAAGAAGAAATCGATCATGGAAGAACACGAGATTGCAGATGAGGAACAGAAGAGTAACGGAAGAAAAGGATGATGACAGGAGACAGAATCTGTCAGTTGAAAGAAATATGAGAATTGGCAGAAAGAGGAACAAGAAAGACAGTGGAATAAAAAACTGAAGAGTATGAACTTTGAAACTGAAACGACAAAGGAAAAAATAGTTGGAATAACGATGTGAGGATGTTATGATGGAGGAGCCGATGAAGCAGGAAGGAGAAATGAGGAGTTGCAAGGAAAGAGATTGGGAGGGACGGTGGATAGAAAACAAGGAACATGAACGAGGTTGACCAATTGAAGAAAGGCAAGGCTGAGTGCGAAGAAGAATAGCAAAGACAGCGATGAGAACACGGAAATGTCCAAATGAAGAAAAACCAGAACTAGAGAAGGAAGACAGGAGAGGAGCAAGGAGAGCAATGAGAACAGAGCAACTGAACACAGAAGGAGATTAACCAATGAAGCACTGAAATGGAGAAGGAGGCAGGAGAGAAAACAAGGAAGGGTATGAGAGAACAGAGAAGAACTACAGGAAGGAAATGGGCATTGAAAGAAACGATGAAGATTGGAAAGTGAGAAGCATGAGGAGAGTGGGAGGAAACAACTATCGACTTTGAAATTAATGAACGAAGGGAGAATGATGAAATCAAGAGATGGAAAAATCCAGAAAGAACAGAAATAGGTGAACAAGGAGAGAAAATGTATAGAGATGTGGGAGACAGAAAAGTAGAGGGAGTGCATGATAAAGAACGGGGGTTAGAAGGAAAAGAACCACACAAACAGAGGTAGTGGAGGATAATGGGGGTGAGCTCGCGGGACCGGGTAGAGACCGGTGTGAGCAGCTGATGGCCTCACTCTCAGGACAGAGGGGAGGGTAGCCCCTTTGAGGCGTAATCACGACAGGTGGGTTCGGATCGTGCCAAGCGGAGTTGAAGGGAGAGTGCTGTGAAAGTGACGTGCAGCTTGGGGGGTATAACGGGGCCCGGGAACCTGTGGGGACACGAAATCCCATGATGGTTGTGCAGGGTGTGTGTTGCGAGTGTGTGGAGATGAGTGCTTTTCCGGCACGCATGGTGTGAGTGAGCCCCCGGGCAGCGTTGAAGGTGGTGTGAGTGAGAGGGTCGTGTGAGGGAGACCGTGTTGTGTGAGGTCTTCTGTATGAAGCGGGAGATGTCGGTCGGCATGCGTGAGCATGCAAGCCGCGTCTCCCGGTGTGAATGTGAGTGTGTGGAGTGGAGTCGTGGGCGTCGTAACACGCAGGTGTGCGTGGGTGGAACGGAGACGGCGAAAGAGGGACAGCGTCCGGGTAGCGGCGTAGCGTTGTGGGGACCGTGCGGGTTCACCCCATGCGCGGCGCGCGTCCGTGCTGTTGCAGCGCACAGAGAACCCCACGTGACTGCTTGCGGGAGTGAAGCCCGTCCGGAAACGCCAGCGTGGATTGCCGATCCGGCGGACGGAAAAGTCTAGGCAGTAACGGATCTTGGACTGGACGGGTTCTCCACGCGAAGTTGTGTTAAGCTCTAACGGGCAGAGCACATGTGTCGGCGTGGGGAGCCTCGAGTGCGAGGGTTGTTTTTGGGGGTGCGCAGGGTGCGTCATGGCTGCACATGGGGTTTGGATATCCGGCAGGAGGGGTATCCCCCTGCCGGATGGTACGTCAGAGGACGAGTACACGTGAGCTGCATGACGTTCAAAGCGAAAGGTGCACAGAGGCAGGCTGTGAGTTGCGCGCTGGTGCTGCGGATAATGGATAACATACTTTAACGGAAGCAAGCCTCGCTTTCGGGTGAACAGGATTCCGGGCAAGGGGTGAAAGACCCCTTACCAGGGACAGATGGAAAACTAGCTAGGGGGAAGGGTTAGCTTAGCTAACGCCTTATGGGGCAGGGGTAAGGTCCTCATGGAGCGTGGAATGGGTTAGTTAGTAGGGATTGTTAGTGAGCGCTTTAAGGATAGGTATGATGGAATAGGATTTGAGTAAGTGACAGACTGTGATGTTAGAGGGACGTAGCTTAGCTACGTAGTGTTAAAAGGAACGTGCTATAGTTTAAAGTGGACAACGTGGGAGCATCGGTTTTAGTTGGGAAGGTAGATAGAGGATGGCATGGAATTCAGCGATGAGTGATTGTTGAAGAGTTGGTGAGTTTGTGTGGCGAGACATTTGAGGGAGTGAGGCTAGCGGGTCTGTGGTTTGAGGCGAATGTGGAAGCATGGTGCGAGATGATTGGGGCGGAGGAGTGACTCCGCCCAAGGCCCGGGTCGTGTAAGAGTGGTTAGTTGGGTTAGGTTAAATTGAAAAATGGAGTCGTTTTGTTGTTGGTGGGGAAGTAGGCCTCGAAACCGTTTGGAGGGGTGCAGGAGCCCTGTTGACGGGGCTGGGAGCGTTGGCTGCGAACTGGTGAGTATCGCTGAGTGGGTACCCGGGCACGGCTAGTCGGCCGTTGGTCGGCAAGGCCCATGGGGGCCGGGTTAGCGTAGTGGGCCGGGTGCGCCGCTTGGGTGCGGGCGCGGAGCGCCGTTAGACGGTGGGCAGTGTCGTGGCAAGGGTACCCTCGAAAGGGCCCGGGGCGCAGCCTGCCACGTGTGCGTTTCAGGGGAGTTGCCATGGGGGCATCCCGGTGTTTAGGGAGATGGTAGGCTCGGAGGCAGTGTAGTGCCGGGGGTGCCAATAGTATGGGATTCGGCAGAGGGTTGCTGCCAAAGGGAGCCCAAGCGTCAAGCCACGAAATCGGCAAGGGCACGAGGAAAATTGGAGGGCGAGGCGAATTGTGAGGACAGACCAACAACAGGCCGACGGGAATGTTGGGTTGTTAGAACCAATAGTGTAAGGCGAGGCGCTTGTTGAAAGCACCGGGGTAGTTAACGTTAAGATGGATAGGGTAAGATTAGGAAGTGTCCCTCACGCAGGAACCATCCATCCCTTCGCTCTCGTTGTGGGCCGCTGGACCCACTTTGGGTTAGATCGCTGAGATTGGGAGGCTATCTGAGGCTTGGTTGGGCCGCACAGAGCTGCTTCCTTATTCCCCTGATCGCGAAGGGAATCGTAGGGTTGGAGATAGGCAGGTGCAGTATGGTTAGCCGAACAGGACATAAAGGGGGTTAGGAGACATTTATAAGTGGGGAAGAGGATGAAATAAAAAACAAAAAAAAAAATAAGTTGGGCTAAATTGGGGTTTTGCAATTAAGGGGGTGGGTATGGACGTGACAGGCAAAGCGATAGGTGGGAGGGAGACAGGGTAGGTAGGCTCCGAGCCCGCTTCTGTGTGGCCAGCACACCGACTCTCCAACTCCACGGACGGCAAGAGGCCGCAATTGCATCGCTGGGTTGTTTATCTGCAGGCTGTGCCGCCGGATCGTCTGCATGTGTTGTGATCTGCGGGGCTGTGCCGGCCAACTTCATCGGCTGGTTGTTTTCTGCAAGGCTGTGCCGGCGGATCGTCTGCTGTGTTTTTACTGCAGGCTGTGAGGCCAGTTCGTCTGCCGGATGTGTTTTTGCCTGCCACGGCCTTTTCTGCAGCTATGTTGCTTTACCTTTGCCATGTCATGCCACTTGACTGTTACCAAGCCCGTTCAATTTTTTGCTTTGCACCCCCTGTTCATTTCCATGCGCGCCAGGATCCGAAGCAACAGTTTTGCATGCTGCAGGAACTGTCCCTGTTGGCAGCTGCCACGGGCTGCAGTGGCGGCGTGCACCGGTTTCCTGTGACTCCTCACTTTTTCCTGCAGAGGTCAATTGATCACTGGGCCATGGAGTAGTGTAATTTAGTTAAGGTGTTAAGTTGTGTATTGTAAATTGAGTGGCGCCCCGGCAATGTCTGTTAGCGCGGCAATTTTATTTAAGTCGTCTTATGAGTGATTTGTTTAGTTAGTTACTCGCCAGGTTATTTATTTTAGGGACACGAATACATGAATGTGCCTCAGGGTCCGAGTAAACGTACTTAGGGGAGAACTTACACATGATGGCACACGAAATATTGACGACTCGTGCAAGTCTGTAAAAGGGGAGGGGGAGTGTTTACGACGGCTCTGGATCGCAATTCGCAACATAAAGGTCCGTAGGTGAGATATATTTCTTAAGTACAATGTGTAGTTAGCCCAACCCATTGTTAGAGGGAATTAATGTGATCTTCGGGCTGCGATCCTTTGAGTAGGCGTTTTCTGTCTATCCTTTGTTTTGAGCACCCAGCCAACAACCAACACGCAGCAGCAAACCTACTTCACCATCGCTGCGCAAACATTAACATCGCCGCATCCCAGGCAGCTCCATGGCATTCGACACCGGAAACCTCACCACCCTTCTCCTACGCATTCCGGAACCCCCCTTTGTTTTTTTTGGGGGGGCCCCCGGGGCCCCCGGGGAGCACCCGGGGGTCCCCGAGGGCCTGGTTTCCCCATTAGCGAGAACCGCGGTGCAGATGGGCGGGTTTTCTGAGGCGGATTCGGATCAGAATGATACACGCCCAATTGATCCACCCTCAGGAGGGGGGCTTGGCCGTCAGAGCGCTGACGAAATCGGCATATGCAAATTTGGAGATCAGGATGAACACGCCCTTTTTCTCCGTCCAATTGGCGAGCGTGGCTCCGCCCTGAGGTCGTTTGGAATCCGAGAATTTGCATATGGTGGATTTCCGAAGCCGATAAAAGGCGGCGGTGAGTCAGGAAGTCAGTTGGGCTGGGTAGTTGGAGACGAGCTTCGAGCAGAATCGGTGGAAGAGTGGGTCGGTGAGGCAGCGATCGGTGAGAAAGTCAGTTGGGCTGGTACGTTGGAGGACGGAGCTCGGAGCAACCAGTGGAGGAATGTCAGTTGGGCTGGGTGTTGAGAAGAGCTCGAGAACAGTGGGAAGTCAGTTGGGCTGGGTCGTTGGAATGGAGCTCGAGCAGAATCGGAGACAGTATCGTGGAGTGAGTCGAGTTGGCGAGATGTGAGGTGTCGCGTGGGGCGGGGTGTTGAGACGGAGCTCGAAGCAGAGGTGGGGGCAGACCGGCTGCGGGGGAACGGCAGGAGGGCGATCGGCTGGGAGGTTTACTGGAGGTCGCGTCGCGGGAGATTCGAGCAGCCAGCATAATCCCTCCCAGAGCATCAACAATTCCCTTTCCCCCGTGCTGTGAGAGTGCGCAGCAGGGGCCCGTTTCCCACTTACACAGAGGTGCCCAGAACAGCCGTGCGCGAGCATTCTGCGGCTCGCCCGAGGCGCGGGTAGGACAATTAGGTCTGTGGGCTGGCCGCTCATCCCAGTTCACGGCATTAGGCACGGGCCAGTCTGACTCCTTGCCTGTGAGGGGGTCTTTTCTTTGCTTCGGTGTGAATGCGTGTTGTGGCGCGTGTCTTGTAAGGTAGTATGTATAGTGGTTCAGTGTGTCGTGTAGTCGGGTTTACTCCTTTTATATGTGATTTTCTTTTGTTTCTATGTGATATAATGTGAATCGTTATTGTGGCTGTAAATACGTGCTATAGGTGTGCTCGTGTGCGGAAATAATGTGCATTGTGGTGAACTGTCTTTCACGTATTTCGGCTTCGTCTTTTATTCATTGACTCCTCCATCCTGCTTCAGTAAGGGTTGTAGTGGGTGCAAACGCTGTAAATAATCTGAACGGTCGAGGTCGAGATATCCCGCTCGGTTATCCCGATAGTAGGAACGGCCGCCAAGCGCTCGTGTCGGAGTGACCTGCGGCGAGTACGATGCCCGGTTTACATCCGCGTGGGTACTTAGGTAGGTGAGTTTGGCGAACAACCTATCCTACCGGGTGGCCGCTGGCAGATTGTGTGAGGTCGAAAGGCCACCGTGCTGCCGGCGTTAGCCGGGAGGGTCACGACTGAATGTCCGTCCGGTGGGCGAGGCGGTCGCGTTCGACGTCGCGTGGGCGATCGCCGCGAGGGCGCGATTCGCAACAATATGTTACGATTGGCAAGCATGGAGCCTCATTGCAGGTTCTTATAGAAAGTTATATGGAAGTGTGTGTATTTACAGTTAGGGCCCCTCTGTGTTCTAACGGGAATTACATGTGTGCGCTTGCGGAGTTTGTTTTACAACAAATCTCCTTCACTTCATTCACTTCCACACGAGCTTGCCACGTGCGTTCGGCCACGTTTGTGGCGGAGATTTCATCGCTCCAGACGGGCTCCACCCGAGAAGGCTGGGCGTGCCCTTGTCCAATCACCGCCACAGAAGGCGACTTTCCCAGGCCAGATCAATGAGGGTGGAGAATTGCCTCAGATGGCGATTTTTCTCACCCGGGGAAAAGGATAAAGGAACGCAGCTGGAGCGTTTGCGGTGTGTCGTATCTGGTCATCGTCGTCTGGGGTGCCGGGTCTTGTGCTGACTGGTTCATTGGTCCTGGATCATCGTCGTCTTGATCTTCTCCTTGGTTTTGGGTCAATTGGTGAAATGGCCGGTTTGGAGAGCGGGGGTACCTGTGTGGAGACACTGTATATTTCAGCAACAATCAGCCATTCTTGCTAAATACCTTGCTTTGCTGGTTCTAAGGAAAGCCAAACCTGTCATTAATCAGTATGCTAGCCAGATAACAGCTGGCTTGCTTTCTTTGCCAACATCCTTGCTTGCGGTTTCAAGGGAAACCTTGGTATAATCAACGATGCTAGACAGGGTTAACAGCTGGACTTTTGCGGTCAGGAACAGAACAAAGGGGAATATCTTACTCATAAATGAAGTGACCTTGCTTTTGCCCTAGCCTTATCTTGCAGGATAATGCAGAGAAAGCCTTGCTGTAATCAATAAAGGCAGCTTCAGAGCCAAGAGGGAAAAGATAGCTGCTTTTTCTCCTAATAGAATTGAATGATGGGAACAGGAATGATCATGTAACAGGTGGTCACACAAAGGCAGAGTAGAATTGTATATAGGACAGAGCTAACTGAGCTTGTCAGAAGGCTGGGCTTAGCGAACTACTGACTGTGTGGTTTCTCCCTCTCTTCCATATGCTATGTTTTTTTGATGTGAATTACTCTTCTATACAGATCGTGTGGACAGAACTTGATTTATAGTGCGGACTCCACCTTGATCTCACACCTGGTGCTTGGAGCGGATCGTGGTTGCGGGTCGAGTCCGGAGCGGATCGTCAAGACACCGAGTGGAAGGTCAAAGCACGGCTCTGGTCTCGAGCTCACTTTTCCTCGAGCTGGAAGCATTCTAAAGACCCGGGGGTCCATTTCTGTGTGTGTGTGTGTGTCTGTTGTGGGCCGTTTCAAGTAGAATTGTGTAAGTGCTTTTTTTGCTATTGTACATTGCTTTCTTGTAGTCGTAAGCTTCTGCTCTTTGTGTATTCCTTCCCCTATTGTAAATAAATACCTTTGGTTGAATGTACAGTGTTTTGTGTTTCTATCATTGGTTTCGCACTGAGAACGGAACGATAGGAGGCTCATTGTGCCGAAATGTGCAATCGGTCGGCGATTCTGGTATCTCCGCTCGGGATACGGCTCAGATCTGGCTCGGGAAGCCCGGTCGTGCAGATACTGCCGAGGTGAATTTCCGGTATTTGGAGACGTGGGTATTATAGGTAATCGAATCTCTATCACGCGGTTCGACTATTGGGATCTCGGTCCCGATAGGGACCGTCGCTCGGAGTTACCGGGGTGGACGACCTATAATATTCCGGGTGTTCGGTGAGCGACTCTACTGTCCGGAGCGTGTCTCGTCACGAGACACGGCCCACAGAATATATTCTTCCCGAGTTTTGGGAGAAAGCAGACTGATTTTAGCCTACATAAGATGGAAATTGTTTGATGGCCTAGGGTTTGGCGTTTGAAGTCATTCTAGCATTCTGTGTGATTAATGTTCTGGGTTTGAGTATGTGTTTCAACCATTGAAGGCAGAGCTGTAAAGCAGGCTGAAGATAAGTTCACTGAATTGTCAAGACGGGGTCAGTGTCAGAAAATTATAAAAACAGTCTTTACTGAACTATATGAAGACGAAGATTCTCCGGTTATGTTGAGAGTTGAGTGAAATTTGTCTGTCAGGATCTCATGTGCGGCCATATTAAATCTGTTTGTTCAATAATGTTTTAAAATTGTACTGACGTTCTGTATCTGTATCTACACCTCCACACTCTGTTTCCTGCTCTTATTGCTTCTGTGTATTCAGTCTTACCGAGCTTGGCTTGGTGTTCAAAAAAACATGAAAATCAGTCCAGAAAGTGACTAAAGGGCACAGATCTCGCTCGGCTGAAGGCAAGTCTGTGTGGACACCCGAGCAGCCGGAATTGTGCGATGAAAAGGATAATAATGAACTTCTCCAGTGAGGAAAGGGATCCTGCATCATGAGATGACAGCTGTCCTACCCAAAGAAAAAGTGTCACTGTCACAACCAACCTACTCGGTTCCAGACAATCGGGAAAAATAAATAACAGGGTGAGCTTAGGAGAGGAAATCATCCTCTAGCTGCAAGTGGTATTCTATGCATAAAGATGGGGGCTACGGGTGGAGGAGAAAGATCATGACAATTGAAGCAACAAAGCTGTCAGCCAGGTCGAAGGTTGTTTTCATGATCCGATTCAATCAACCAGCTCAATGAGGGAAAACTTCACGCAGGAAGATAAAGAATAATGACAAAGCAAGACAACAAGCAATGGAACAAAAAATAGGATGACCCAAGGAGAGAGAATCGCGTAAAAGAATTCTGGAAAAGAGGTAAATAGACTTAATATGGGCAATGGGACACTTCCAACGATAAAGTGTGAGAAAACGAAGTGTGAAAACTGGGACAGATTTTGAAGACGATGCTGATAAGTTATTTAATCAGGCAATAATGAGCGCAAGCCACAAGTCGTCAAAGGGAAATATTCACAAAGGAGGAACTCAGAGTCGAGATGATACAAACTGACAGAGGTATAGAAATGACGGTAACTGGATATGGTGACGACCACAACGTCAACTTGGGTTTTTGAGAGAGGTGGTTCTCTCCAGGGGTTCTGATGTTTCTCAAAGATAAGTTTCCGTCGTTGTTCATCTCGTTTTGACTTTAATTTTGTGCATCCGTGTTTTACTGTGTGGTTCTAGTTCGGTTTGTTCAAAACTTGTGATATTATGGGTGAGTTTTCGTCGTCTTGTGTCATGTCAGGTTTCCTGTTGTGTGCTGATCGTGTTCTTTTGTTTCTCCTCAATTACATTAGCTTTCTATTTTCTCATTTTTCCTCATCCCCCTCTCCATACTATGCTCCAATAAAAAAAAACTTAAAATAAAAAATACAAAAAAAAAAACTTTTCCTTTCACACCTTATACCACGTAACCACGTGACTTCCAGGAAACGACTCTTCTTCTTCTTTCTCTTCCTGCAATTCCACTCTAATCATGAAGGTATTCACACACCCTTCACAACTTTTCTTCAAACTTTTCCTCTCTTTCCATATTCTAATTTCAACAACAATCAAACACACGTCTCTCACAATGATCACTCCTCTCGCTCGGTTTATTCTTCTTCAAAATCTTGTATTCATCGACTTCTTTCATCCCGTGTTATAGATGGAGGGTGGAGGGAAAAGTGGAGAAAATAGAAACTGATGGGAATGAGGAGAAAATACAAATAAATACGATCAAGCTCATCGACGGGGAAACCTGACATGACAAGATCGACTAAAACTCACCAAATATCACAAGTTTGTGAAAAACAAAACCGAACTAGGAACACACAGTAAACATGGAGGCGAACAAAAAATAAAGTCAAAAACGCGATGAACAACGACCAGAAACTTATCTTTGAGAAAGTCAGCAGAGACCCCTGGAGAGAACCAGCCATCACCCCAAAAACCCAAGTTGTGACGTTGGTGGTCGGTCAACATTTACAGGTGGTCGGTCACCATTTATAGGTGGTCGGTCAACATTTACAGGTGGTCGGTCACCATTTACAGGTGGTCGGTCACCATTTATAGGTGGTCGGTCACCATTTACATTGTACAGTGGTAACGGTCGGACCATTGTACAGGTGTTGTCGGCACCTTTCTAGGTGGTCGGTCACCATTTTAGCAGGTGGCTGTTCTACCAGTTTACATGCGTCCATGCATGTGCGCGGTCATTTTTTTACCTCGTCAGTTGTGTTCATGCTCTGACTCTTAGTTCCTCCTTTGTGAATATTTCCCTTGGAACGATCTGTTTTTCTTTGAGCTTCAGTGTTGCCTGATTAAAATTAACTTTATCAGGCATCGTCTTCAGAATATCTGTTCGCAGGTGTTCACACTTCCTTTTCTCACACCTTTTCGTTTGGAATATCCCATTGCCCATATTAAGGCATTTTTCCTTCTTTGTCCAGTATTTCATTTTTACGCTGAATCTCTCTCCTTGGGTCATCCATTTTTTTTCCATTGCTTGTTCTTGCTTTGTCAGTTATTCCTTTATTCTTTCCTGGGTGAAGTATTTTTCCTCATTGGATGCTGTTGAATGAATTGTCGTCATGGAACACCTTCGCGCCTTGGCTGACAGCTTTGTTGGCTTCAATTGGTTCATGAATCTTTCTCTCCACCGTTAGTTCCCATAGCTTATGGGGCATAAATACACTTTCCAGTGGAGGATGATTTCCTCTCCTCTAAGCTCGACGTCTGTTGATTTATTTTTCACGATTTGTCTGGAACCGAGTAGTTGTTGGTTGTTGAACAGGCCGACACTTTTTTTCTGGTGTAGACAGCTTCTTCATGAGGCAGGATCCCACTTCCTCACTGGAGGAAGGTGCAAGTAATATCCTTTTACAGCACACGCATTCCGCTGCCGGTGTGGCCACACAGACTTCAGGCCTCAGCCTAGAGAGTCCTGTTCGTTCGTTAGACTTCTGTGACTAATTTGTCATTGTTTTGTTTTGTTTTTTGGACACACGTAAAAGGTCAAGGGCTCGTTGTAAGACTGAATACACAGAAACATATTGTATTTACGAGATTTGGAACCTTGGTGGCCACGACAAACAGCCAGAGTCCCCTTAGTTTGCAGTTATTTCGATAAGTGATACGTGTTTATAGTTAGAA